>SKCR01007547.1:0-54707 GCA_019454045.1 Zanthoxylum bungeanum | reverse complement strand
AAGCTGAAGCAATCTCCTTGCTGTAGTTAGGCAAAGGAGATGTTCTTTAGTCAATTTATTTTACCAACATAATTTGTTATTCATTCACTTCAAGGAAATATTGATGAAACTGAAAGTTCCAAATATCTTAGCAAATTTCAGGTTCGGTCAGCGACTAATATTCAAAACACTCTGCTGAAACCAAATCAAAACACTTGCGCCGCACAAATGTACCAAGTAAAAATTTTGAAGTCTGTAAAGAGGAGTGACAAAAAAGCTACACTAGCTCAAAATATATTAAGGTTTTTATTACTATTAATTAAGTGTTTCAAATTTATGAACAGTTCCCTAGAGTAAAATCATTCTCTCTCTCTGCCTTTCAGGAGTCTAGCAGCATAATATAATGGCAATTATCCCGGACAAAGTACTAAGAGCTTTCTGTCCAATGATGGATACACATATACAAAATGTGGTAAAACCCAGTACAGTGCCAGGATCTCCATAGGAGCATAAAGAAAATTTTCATCCTCAATACAGAATCCATCTTACTGGAGAGTTCTGTTGCTTATTTCTTCTTTCCTGAACCAATTGTCAAGAGCTCAAAGCTCCGAAGTGCCTCATCACGACCACTTCTTGTGGCTGCACCACGAGAAAAGGATGATGATTTAGACTCGTACCCAGGTTGAACTCTTTGGGTTGTAGACAGGCGACCACTGCCTGAGACTGGTCGGCTTGACCGATTATCGCTAGGCTCGCCAGAGGAGCTTGGTCGGCCGCCTGACATGATAGCCCTCTTTAAAGAACTATTGTTTCGAGATATAGAGCGAGGCCTTTCTGAATCAGCTAGCTGAGTAAAAAACAGTAATTGTTAAGATACTACGCTGAGCATATATTCCTTCTATTCATAAAAACACTAAACTGAGCATAACTCCATTGCAACGAAACAGAGATACAAAGAGTTGATGCATACAAAATTATGCATAAGCAATTACGCACCACATCCTTCGATGATGGCACATCATCTGAAGATCTGTGCCTCGAGTGATCACCATGCAGACCATGACTAGAGGTATTCCGTCTTGCAAAGGCCTCAACTCCTCCACCAGATAATCTATCCCGAACCTCTTGTCCCACTAGATGCATATTAAACCTCATAAGTTTTTTTTTCAAATTTATTTCAAATTAAAAAAAATATAAAATAAATTGCAGAAAATTGTGATTTTTCTAAGAAAAAGAAAAATAAACAAAACCATCAGCTCTAAAAATAGATTAATCAAATCAGCACTTCAAAAAAAAAAATATCATAAATCCAAGAAAATAGCAGATCAAAAGCTTGAGCCGCAGACTCACTCATATATATAGAGTCCGCACAAGTATGTATGTATCTATATATATATATATATGTGTGTATATATATATATATGTATATGTATATATATATATATACTAGATATTGCCCGTGCCTACGGGACGGTGTTACATAATTTACAGAGAGATTAAGATTCTGTTATTTAATCTGTTTGTTAATTTTTAGAGATATTCTATAATGAAATGATTTTATTTTTTTAATTAAATGATTTTATTCTTTAATTTATTTGGTAGTTTTCATTTTTCATTTTTATAGAGATTCTATAATGAAAAAATTCTTTATCAGCCGTTAGATTATAATGAAATGATCTGAACCGCCAATTAAGCCACATAAAGTGATAAAGATAGCCATTGGATTCATTATCTCTCTTAATCCTAACCATCCGTTACACTCTTTCCTCTCACACCATTGTGCTTTATAATATAGACATGTGCATGTGCATGTGCATGTGCATGTGCATGTGCATGTGCATGTGCATGTGCATGTGCATGTGCATGTGCATGTGCATGTGCATGTGGATGTGGATGTGCATGTGGATGTGGATGTGTATGTGTATGTGTATGTGTATGTGTATGTGTATGTGTATATGCATATATATATATATATATATATATATGTATGGATATATATGTATGTATATGTATATGCAATTATGCATGTATATATATGTATGTATATGTATATGCATGTATATGTATGCATGTATATGTGTATGCATGTATATGTATGTATGTATATGTATATGCATGTATATGTATGTATGTATGTCATATTTATATATATAGCACCTATCAGGGGCTCAGATACTGAAACTTGCTTCCACATGAAGCTGTAAAAATAACTAACCTGAAGGCCTGTCTATTCTTTCAGCTGATGGTCCTGCGGGGTTCAAAGCTGGTTTCCCACTTGGCTGTCAAATTAAAATAAAGGGACGGCAATCATAAAATAATCATCATTTTTTTCTAAGAAACAGAAGATAGTCTATTAATCTACAACTACAAGAGAAATGTACAGGAATTGATAGGACTACAAATCCAAAAAACAAGGATGCAAAGACCCAAAGATAAAGAAAAAAAATACAAATATCAACTAAAAACTCACATGGAGCCAAAATAACCACAAAACCCCAAAATCAACAGAGACTATGTATGCAATCCCTTTTAGGATACAGCTGCTTCCCAATCAAGGTTGTTAAAGGCGAGAGGCGCACCGAGGCGATCAGAGCCAAAAAAGCGAGGCGCGAGGCGAGGGGCGCGAGGCGCACGCCTCGCACGTTTATTAATAATAATTTTAAATTTGTAATATATGCATCATTAACTTGTAAATATAAAAAAAAATTAATAAATAGATAATAATATTTTGACATATACTCTACTTTTATATTACTTCTACTTGTCTAATTCATAATACTTGACAAAATATGCACAATTCAAAACTTCAAATTCTTGAAAATAATAAAAACAAGCGTAATTAAAAATATGCATAGTTCAAGTTCAAGAAAATGAAAAACAACAAGCATTAAAAAAACATCTGCTGAAAAAATATAACTGAAAAATAATCATTAATAAAGAAAATATAAAATAAAGAATCGAAGATAAAGAAAATGGAAAAAATAAAGAAAAAAAGATGAAGAAAGAAACAGAGCTAAAAAAAGTTCAGAATAAAAAGAACTGTAAAAGAAAAAAGATATAAAAATGTAAAAGAAATAATTGTAAATAAAGAAAATGAAAAAAAAAAAAAAAGAAACAGAACTGAAAAAGATAAAAAATAAAAATAAAACAGAACTGTAAAAGAAAAAATAAACATAAATGTAAAAGAAAGAAGCGTAAATAAAGAAAATGAAAAAACAGAAAGAAACAGATTTGGAAAAAAAAAGAGTAAAAAAACTGATGAAAAAACCATAAAACCATGATGCGCGCGCCTCGCGCCTCACTGCGCCTCGCTGGAGTCGCCTCGCCTCGAGCAGTATGATGCGCATCGGCGATCGCCTCGTGCGCCTCTCGCCTCGAGAAGTAGAAGCAAACACATCATCACCAACAAGAAATAAAACTACTTACTCTTGATCTTGAACTGGAGCCAAATTGTGGATACTTCAATATAGTCCAATCAAAAACATAGTCAAATTGATAACCTGTGTGTTCCCATTGTAGAGATGTTTGATTCTGAGTTTTGGAGAACAAACGAAAAGGTAATGTGAGAACTGAAACTTAAAAAGTTACAAGTTAACCTTCTCGAATAAACAGATCACGGAACAGCCTTTTCAAATATGAATAATCTGGTTTATCTTCAAACCGTAACGACCGGCAATAATGGAAGTATGATGTGAATTCTGAAGGGTATGATTTGCAAAGGACCTGCAAAATAACAAATCAGAATTACAAATAAGATTAAGATACGGCTAAAGCACACACTACAAGTTAAAATGTGGTCTGCTAATCTAACTCTTTTTTATATCGAAGACAAATATTTATTGAAGAGTAAGCTAATCTGAAGGACCACATATTTTCCAGACTGATACCTCTATAGGAGTAAGCATCTTCTTTTCACTAATCTTGTCATATTTCTGCTTTTTGGTACCTGCTTTCAGCCCCTGCCAGGGAAGACTGGCAAATAGAAGCGAAGTTAAAGTATGACTAAGATTTATAAAGAAAAGGTGAAGTGACTTAGTTATGTGTTGAACCTTCCCCTGAGAAAATACATAAGCACATATCCAAGAGATTCCAGATCATCTCTTCTGCTTTGCTCTGAAAGCAAAATAGTATCACAATTAGGTCAAATTTAAAGTTTGACAAATCTGAACATGACATTGACAAAAAAATAAAATAATATCTTCAATAATTCAATAAAATAGCTTAACTCACCAACTCCAAGGTGAGTGTTAACACTTGCATAGCGAGCTGTTCCTGTAAGATTCTTGTTTTCCCTGTACCAAAAACATAAATAATATTCATAACAGACCGTCAGAAAAGATAACATAAAGGTTAAAAATTTTACACTCAACATTATCATGAGTTAAGAAATAAACCAAATTGCCTTCAAGAAACGTCACATAATAATACTATCATTGCCAAGAGACAACTGTGAGCACACACACATATACACAGGAAGCAATTCATGAGGGCCCAAGATAACATGAATACTCGAGAAGAATGAAGAAAATGATTACAAATTTTTCAAAAAATACAACAAAATCCCAAGAGAAGTTGATAAAATGTAAAAAAAAAAAAAAAAAGAAAAGAAAAGGAACCATCAATAACTTAATGAAGACTTGAAAAACATTGACAATATTCTGAACTTAAAAGAAATTATGATCGCAGAGGGATTGGAGAGTTTCACCTTAAAACCTGCTCCCAATCTCCTTTGCAATCCCAAAAAATTCTGAACAAACGTTTTCGCATCTATAACTTCTTCCTTACATTAATGGGTAAGGAATAGAGAAGGTTGAGCTTGAGGCCTCTGTGTAGTCCACCTCCCCAAAAAAAAACATTTAGGGCGGATACTCATATACTAGGAAATCTTGGCTTTTTTATATATAATTGATCACCATGTGAATGAAAATGTTGCCCATTGGTCTTTTCATTTCAGCTTTGATTGCTTTTGGTCTTGTCTTGGACACTCCTTCTGTCCCACTTGTGTTTTGTAAGCATTTTGTCATGGTACCCATTACTGGAGACAAGTAATGCCATTCACATGGGGAACGAATTATTCTCCTACGGACTCCATTCAAGCTTCAAATATAATGGGAGGTACCTCCTGCAAAGGAGGCAAACTTCTTCTAAGCCTCAAACTCTCAAAACTTTTTGTGTTCTTTGCCTTCCTTTCCCATTTCAAAACTTAGGAGGGACAGAGGGAGAAAGAAAAAATCTAAAATTATAATCGAATAATATAAGTGCATCAGCAATCCCAATCATTGCTTTTGTACAAGCAGTTCAGGAGTCCTAAGCATGCCTCAAATGGAAGACAATAATGGGGGTACGGGTGTAAGGGTTTATATATTAAAACTACTCAGCCTTACATACCTTTAACAAACCTCTTCTCTATGCTAAAAGCATACAAATAATCAAGAAAGATCTACAGCTCTGCCTTAGATGCAGAAAAGCCCACCCCCACCCAACCAAAAGAAGAGAGGAAAAAGGATTAAATCATCATACACATCAGGACTTAGAAGTTAACCTTTGACATCAAAATGCACCAGTAGCATTCAATTAGAAGGCACCACAGTCAAATCAAATTACATTGCAATACTACAAGTTGGTTCAAAAAGGGGAACAAGCTACAAGTATCCATACGAGGAAATATGCAAACAGGAAAAAAGAAATATCAATACCTGTATGGTATATGCTTGTGTGTTTGAAAATCCCTATACTTCTTTGCAAGGCCATAATCAATGATGTATACCTGTGATTCAAGGCATAACAAACAAGCACAAAAATGTTAATAAAGCAACAAACTATTGGTTACATCAATGACATGTTTGACTTGGTAATTTCAAGGTGTGTTAAATAACATGAATTTTCTAATTCATAGATTTAAATTCCTGGAAAGAAAACAAAAGTTCTATGTTGCAAGGGCAAAACTGCTGTCCTCTGCTATATGACAATTAGAGCAGATTGATACAGCTCAATCCCATGAGAGCTCAGCAAAATGACAAGAATGTGTCCACTGCTTTACTGAACATTGTTTAGTATAGTCAATGGTCAAGAAAGGTGAGGATCTGGGACAAAGACTAATAAATTTATGAGTACAAGGGGGCAATCCTAGGATCCTACCACATTGGAAGCACAAACAAACAGTGTTTTCCAACAACAAATCATTGAGAAGTCAAAAGCGAAATATTTGGGGATAAGCTAACAAAGATACACTCCTTGATATATCATCAAACAACATAGCAACAATTTATTCCCATTGTCTATCTTGTTTTATGTTAATTTTTATCGGGGTAGCATATAGTATTCTCATATCATATTTATGAGTAATTCAAGCAATTCATAATAAACTGAATATGAGCAGTACTTTTGCTATCCACAGGATCTTTCACTGATTCCTACCTATGACTCATATATTGTAGCCAAAATAAATTCTGCAGACATTTACATTCTCACCGTCAAACATTTTCAATGGATGTCACAGAGAAAATTTTTAACATGAAGTTATAATTTTGTTGCAGCCAAGAATCTAAATGACCAAGTGCACACAAGAAAGGAAACATATATATGAATATACCTGATTTGATTTGCGCCCTAAACCCATTAAGAAGTTGTCAGGCTTTATATCACGGTGAAGAAAACCACGAGAGTGCATATACTCAACTCTGTTTATCTATATCAGACAGCAAAATAAAAACACATTATAAGCATGGAAATTGCATCAACCGGGTACAACATTCTTGAGGTACTTACTAACTGATCCGCAAGCATTAAAACTGTTTTCAGAGAAAACTTCCGGTTGCAGTAATTAAATAAATCTTCCAGGCTTGGTCCAAGAAGGTCAATAACCATGATATTGTATTCTCCCTCAACTCCAAACCATTTGAAATGGGGAATACCCGCTACAAATTTAAAAAATAATAATAATAAAAAAAGGAATAACAAGAAAAAGAAAGTGATATTTTTATTTCAATCCACATTAGGAACCCATGGCATCAATTAATTAGAAAAACAACTAAAAGAGTAGCTTACTTCCTCCTTGAAGAAGCATGTACAATTTTGATTCATAGTGAAGCTGAGGATGCTTGGTCTTCACAGATTCCTGAACCAAAAAGGAAACGGGTTGGGACGAGATTTAAAATTTTGAAATAATATCACAAACAAAGTGTTACATTAAAAAGATGAAAGAAACCTTGAATTAAGCATTGTTTAAAAAATCGGTTGAGGCGGCCGCCTCGAGGCACCGCGTCGCCGCCTCGCGGCGATGGCGCGTTGAGGTGGCCGCCTCTTTCGGTTTTTCGAAGGCGGCCGCCTCACTGCGTGTGAGGCGGCCGCCTCAGGCCGCCTAATGCCAAATCGACTCAGGAGGCGGCCGCCTCACGCAAAATACTTTTGTCGTTGTCTTATAAAAAAAAATTAGGGTTTCTCGTTGTCAGCCTCTTCTCTACTCTCTCTCTCAGTCGAAAACCTCTCTCTGCTACAAATCGGCGACGTCTCTGCTCAGTGCTCACGTCTCTGTTCTGGTCTCTCTCTCGACGTGTTCTGTTCTGGTCTCTCTCTCTCTCACATCTCGGTTCAGTACTCACGCCAAATCGACGTGTTCTGTTCTGTCTCTCTCGGCAACAGCGAAGGTAAGAAGCTTAATTGAATTGTTTTATTAGGGTTTAGTAATAGGATGGGCTTTGTAAAGTATGGGCTTAGTAACAGGATTATCCATTTAGCCTAACTGGGCTTAGTAAACTACTTAAACTATGGGCTTAGTAACAGGATTATCCATTTAGCCTAACTGTGCCTCATTATTTGTGTTAAACTTGATGAAAATGATACTAAATAGGTATTTTTTTAAACATTAACTGACAATATTTTATCTGTTTTTAGTTAATAAAAATTCGATTTATTTTTCGATATTAAAGATGTGTTATTCGGATCGAGGCGCCCGCCTCGCCGCCTCGAGGCGGTCCGCCTCGCGCCTCAATGCCCGTCTGCCTCGAGGCGCCGCCACGTATTTTTAAACATTGGAATTAAGTACTCCAAGGAATAACAAAAAAATGCACAAGTAAAAGTAACTTATAAGAGCACATTTTGACAGCAAACCCAAATAAATATTTCAGCTAACTTCTTTGGTACCTTAATACAAATAATTATATGGAAAAAAGATTTCAGTTTAGTTTGTTGCTACATGTATTACTCTTTGGTAACAGTGTAACACCTCAAATACAACCCTCAACAACTTAGGCCCTGTTTGGTCTTGTGGTTTGATGTGTAGTAAGATGACAAAATTGTATTTTAGTCAAAATATAATTTTTAAGTGTTTGGTAATGATATAGAAATCGCGATAAGTTATCGTGATTTCTTTAACAAAAGCTAAAAATTTTAACTTTTACCCACCATCAAAAAATTTAAAAAATGCACCACAATTATTCTATTAACATGGAAGTGTTTACATATCACCGTTCATCAACCATATGTTTGCTCATCACACTTTTTTCATCACAATACCAAACATAGTCTTAGGTCCCATCATTGTACCATCAACTGCAACCTTAAAAGTAAACATTTTTCCCTTTTAGTCCCCGATGTACTAAGACTAACTTCACAGAAGAACAGCACTCAAAATTAAACGATGGGCATTGCTAAGAAACAAACTTCATTATCTGATCAGATCAGCAGAGTTCATATCTAGCAGTTAGTTATTTATTATAAAAGAATGGGAATGTAAAAATCAAATTAGTCCATTCACCCAGTAAACCCAAACTTATAATATTCTAAAAAATAAAAATAAAAAAAATCGAAACATTCTTTATTATAAAAATTTAATCTCCATAACCACATCTCCATGTTCATTCTATGAATGAAACTAAGAAAAGCAAAAACCAACCAGCATAAATTCAAAAACCCTCACACCATCCAATAATACATTATCATTTACCATCCAAAGAAAGAGAAATCAAACCTCCCTTCAATTTTTAAAATTAACAGAAAAAACCAACAACAAAAAAAAAATCACAAGTTTCACATACCAGCTTAACAGCAACTTCCTCTCCAGTTTGCACATTAACCCCTACAGAAAATAACCAACATGAAAAACATACTTCAATGTTCAACAACAAAAACACAAACAAAACTAAAAGCGTTAACACATACAACAATGCCACTAAAGAATCACAAATATACACACCTAAATAAAGCTCGCCGAACGATCCACTCCCGATCTTCCTCCCCAGCTTAAACTTGCCTCCAATTACATGATCCATTGATCTACTTTGATCCCCAGCAAAATATTTAATACAACCAAAATTCCCACTATCATATTATAATCAAATTTGTTAACTAAACATAAAGCTACCCACAAAAGATTCCCTTGTCAGAGAATCTCATATCCAGTAAATTTATTGATAATCCACTAAAACGATGCAAATTAAAAAGGATAAATTTACCCTTTACAATCTATACTATAACTATACAAAACAAAACAAAACGCGAGATTGCTTAAAAAACCAAGCAATACCCATTTGTTAATAATGGTTTGGGATCACTATAATGCATTTTCTCAAAAAACGTTGGAGAGAAAAAAAAAAGGTAGGGTTTTGAAGAGAAATAATGTGAAAGGTATTATTTCTTTCAGCGTAAAAAACAAGAGAGAAGAATCTAGAGCAGGCAAAAGCTGAGGCAAGGATTCGGGGAGGAGAATCGGATCTGGGTTGGGGACAAGGATCGAGTTTGAGCAAAAAGCTTGAATTTTCAAATGAAGGGCAGAGAGAGAGAGAATAGAGGGACGCCGGTGTGAAGGGAAAGTGAAAGGAAATGGATGATGATTGATGAACGAAAAATTGGATGATATTATTGGATTTTTTTAGTAAATATTTTTGGACAAAAAATAAATAAATAATTAGATGAGATTCTAAAATAATATGTGGTTACATCTCAAAAGACATGGATAAATATTGTATAAATAATGAGAAGCAAAAAGAGAAAGAACAAAATGAAGAGCATATCAAATATCCTTTTGATGAAAAGTGTTTAATAAGAAATCTAATTTAAATCACTAATTGGATTAGTAAATTTATTCATCTGAAATTCTAAATATATTCATAAAATTAAATTAATTTATATATAAATACATTCATCAGATAAGTTCATTCACTCAATTAAATGCACCAAATATTTTAAAATTTCAAAATATTATCATCTTCATCTACACGACACCTTACTAAATGCACCAAATGTGTATTTTGTATGTAATTTCTATTGTTGTAATAAATAATCATCTATCATCATCTTGTGGGATTGTGGCATTTGTGTAATTTCATTTTTTTTTAAATGATGATCAACAAACATGATGATTTATTTTTAATTATTTTAATGAATTTAAAATTAATTTCTAACAAATAAATTAATTAGTTCTATTTGAGTTTTGATAAACACTACGAAAATGGTGGGTTCAATCTCATCCACATGCAGTACTCATCATGGTGCTTACACAGTTTGATATCACAAATTATATCATCCAAGTGAAATATTTTAAAAAAAAAAAAAAACACCACTTACAATAAATATCGATGAATTTCGAAATCTTATTTACCGTTTAGTATAAAATTTAATAAAATACTTATAAATTAATTTATACCCTCATCCTTCATGAAAAAGGTGATAATAAGTCCATATTTTATCTCAATTGTTTCCTAATTTAATCTTAAAATATCAAATACTACAAATTTATAAGTGGAACTCACCTTAACAAATAACTTCTAAAAGTGGTATTATAAACATTGAAATGACAACATATGACATAATACCAATAATCCAAAACATTAAATTGGGTGAAATCAAACATTAAAAATAATAACATGGTTTAAACATGTGGGGTACAAGGACCATGACTAATAAAATTGAAATTGTTGAAAGAGGCAGTAGTCAACAGTCAATTTTGTGATAATTATAACTTCACATGCACATAATCCTCCTATTCCATTAATGTTTATTTCGGCATAGCGTTTTAACGGTAGCGTTAAAAAATTCCACCAAATCATTTCTTTAACGTTAATGTTAATGCTCATAAAATTACAATTTCACAATATAAGATTATTTTTTTTTACTAATTTATACTCTAATATTTATTCCAGATCTTAAAAACTAATTTATATTTTCCGTGTAATATTTTCTACCAAATCAGATAAATAGTAACAAAGGAGACAATAAACAAACTTTCCTTTTCTTACTCTACCAAAAATCAAATAAAATTGATAGAGAGGTTTTCAGTTCTCTTTTCACTTGTCAACTATGTACAGCCTGAAAAAAAAATCAAAAGACAACTCTGTCAGTGGGTGCATTTTTGGGTGCTAAAAAGGACAGTGACTGTGATGTTTTTATTTGTTTGTAAGCAGAACAAACAGTTGGTGGTGATGAAACTGACTAATGGAATCATTTGTTTATTCAGACTTTGTGGTCCAAACCACACCCATTTGTCTTGTCCGTTTTGCTGGGTCTATATCTTGGCTCAGGCCTATAGGACCCAAAACAAATCAATCAAATATTCAATCATTTTTCCTAATATTTACTTTAAAATAGCAATACTGATTGATAATAGACTAAACAATCCAAGGAACTAACATGGAGGATGGGAAGCAACTTGATAATTAGATTCAATATATGATTCTGATGGATTGTATCTATATGTAGAAAAATTGACATGGTCTGTTTCATGGGTAAATTTTCGTTACACAAAAGTGAATGTGATAAGGCAATTGTTCAAGGGTGCTGAATATGCTTGAGTATGTTAAGTAACTTACAATGGCATTGAGTAAATGTCTTTGGAATATACATATAGCCACCATTTGCAGGAGTTGCTGAAGGCTGTCGTAGACAACTTCTCCAGCTTAGCACACAGTGAAGAGCAAGAAATGCCTCTGTAAGCTTGATCATGAGATGACTCTCTACAGACTATATGCTCAAAAGAACAATTATATTGACATTCGATCACCAATAATCTCTACATGAACACTTTTCATCCTTAAAATGGTGAAACCGGCTATTATCCCTAACAATAATCTCTCTCTGAACAATCTTTGATATAAACTTTATAGCTGTGTGGCAGTCCCCGCAGACTCGAAGGTTCTTTATTACTCGAATTGTTGTTCCGTCAGGAGTGCTAATAATACCAAAAACTATGGCAAGTCTCTCACTATGGGAATATAGTAAGTTTCTCTTCTGTTCCTCTTCAACATCATGGAGTACTTCTTTAGTGTCAGGAACATACCCTTCTTGTTCCATTTGCTCCAAAAGATCTCTCATGGCCTTGTTTATTTTGTGATAGTATGGATGGGATTCATCTCCGACCACAAAAGCATGTATCTTGTTTTTAACTTCGATACCGCTCCAAGCTGGTGTCTTTTTTATTCCCTTATTTCTCATAGAGAATCTTAACCTTGCCGCATCATTCCATCTCTGAGCAGCTGAATATGTATTTGACAGGATAACATAAGCTCCCGTATTATTGGGATTGATCATAAATAATTTATCACCAACCTTTTCAGCCAACTCAACATTCTTGTGGACACTACAAGCAGACAGACACTGTCATTAAGTCCACCATGCATGTTAGATATGAATTCATATGCTTCCTCCAATTTTCCGGCACGACCAAGAATGTCTGCCACTGCAGCATAGTATTCAAAGCTTGGAGCAATCCCATAATCCTTGGTCATACTGTTGAAATAACTTCATGATGTATCTACCAAACCAGCATAACTGCAAGCAGTTAATACAACTACAAAAGCCACGGAGTTTGGTTTCACACATACCTTTCCCATCTGCTCAAAAAAATGAAATAGCTTCATAGGCGTGTCCATGCAAAGCATTGCCCATGATAATGTTTGTCCATGACACTATGTCATGGAGCTCCATTTTATCAAAAATACATCTTGCCAATCTAATGTTGCCACATTTGGCATACATGTCCAAAAGTGAGCTGGCTATGAACACATTATCGTCAAATCATTTCCTGATTATGTATCCATGGAGTTGCTTCCCCAGATGCAGGGTTGTCAAATGAGCACAAGCTGGCATGATACTAGAGAAAGAAACATGCCTATGTCTTCTTTTAGCCATTAACATCTGCCTAAAGAATTATAGTCCATCATCAAACAGGCCATTCTGCACAAACCCTAATATAAACGAGTTCGGTGAAATTGCATCTTTTAGAGGTAAGAGACAAAATACCCGATGTGAATCTTCCACTCGTGTACACTTTGCGTACATGTCAATCAAGCTACTTCCAATGCACACATTCGTATAGAAGGCCAAAAAGGAAATCGACTGGACGCCGAAATGCGAGGAAGCTTTCCTACAGTTAAAACAATACCTAGCACAGCCCCCGCTTCTAGCAAAGCCACTCCTGAGAGAAACCTTATACTTGTACTTAGCTGTATCAGAGCACGCAGTAAGCTCGGTGCTGGTACGAGAGGTCGATAAGGTCCAAAGGCCAGTATATTATGTCAGCAAAGCTCTGTTAGATGCTGAGACCCGATATCCGGTACATGAACTGGTCGCCCTGTCATTGATTACTGCAGCCCGGAAACTACGACCCTACTTCCAAGCCCATCCTATTGGGGTTTACACCGATTATCCTCTAAGACAGATTCTACAAAAACTAGAAGTTTCGGGCAGGCTAATGAAGTGGTCGGTGGAGTTAAGTGAACACGACATTTCTTACCTCCCAAAGATTGCAGTAAAGGGGCAGGCTTTGGCAGATTTTGTCGCAGAATTCACAGAACCCCGGGTCTTGACTGTGGGGGAAGGCAAATGGGAGATGTCAGTAGACGGATCTACCAGCTCACAAGGCAGAGGAGCTGGAATCATATTGAAAAGCGACAAAAGTGAAGAGGTATTATTCGCCCTGAGGTTCGCCTTCGAGGCCACAAACAATGAGGCAGAGTATGAGGCAATCCTGGCCGGTCTTAGGCTATGCGCGGTGGTAGGAGTCCACGACGTAGTAATAAGAAGTGACTCTCAGCTAGCTGTTCAGCAGCTGAAAGGCGAATTCCAAGCCAGAGAGCCGAGTATGATAGCCTACTTGGCTGAAGTAAAAAGGTTGGTGGGAAGAATGGGGAACGTACACTTTGAGCAAATCAGTCGAGAAGACAACTGCGAGGCAGACTCCTTGGCACGGCTCGCATCTTCGATAAAATCAGAGAACCCCAGAATGGTCCCTCTAATCTGCCTCCGAGAAAAGAGCGTGGGAGAACTCGAAGTAAAATTATTGGATGAGGAAGACAAAACCTCGTGGATACAGCCAATTAAGAAATATTTGGAAACATGGGAGACACCCGAGGACAAGAAG
This sequence comes from Zanthoxylum bungeanum, assembly GCA_019454045.1. Lineage (NCBI taxonomy): Eukaryota > Viridiplantae > Streptophyta > Magnoliopsida > Sapindales > Rutaceae > Zanthoxylum > Zanthoxylum bungeanum. The sequence goes on along the minus strand of SKCR01007547.1, from coordinate 40,375 downwards.
GAAGCCAGGAAACTAAAATTCAAAAGCACCAAGTTCTCCCTGATCGAAGGAGTGCTCTACCGGAGGGGCCACACAGTACCCCTCCTAAGATGTTTAGCGGAAGAAGAGGCTGATTATGTACTCAGGGAAATTCATGCGGGCATCTGTGGGAGTCACGCCAGAGGACAATCGATGGCCTTTAAAGCCTTAAAGCAAGGGTTCTATTGGCCAACTATGCATCAGGACGGCATGAGAGTAGCCCGAAAATGCGAAGGATGCCAGAAGAATGCCAATATTCACCACCAGCCAGCAGAGCAGTTAACCACCCTGTCCAGTCTCTGACCATTCGCTCAGTGGGGGCTAGATATCATCGGACCAATGCCAAAGGGACGTGGACAGGCGAAGTACGACATTGTGGCCATAGACTATTTCACTAAATGGGTGGAGGCTGAACCCCTATCCACCATCACATAGAAGAAGGCCACAGAGTTTTTGAAGAAGAATATTATCTGCAGGTTCGGAATCCCACGTGACGTCGTCACCGACAACGGAAAACAGTTCGATAGCAAGGGATTCAAGAAACTCTGCGAAGACCTCCAGATCGCCTTAAGGTTCGCCTCACCAGCCCACCCCAAGTCAAAAGGACAGGTTGAGGCGGCAAACAAAACCATCAAGGCAAATCTTAAAGCTCGGCTCGGATCCTGCAAGAGCTTATGGGTCGAAGAATTGCCGGAAGTACTGTGGGCACACCGGACGACCTATAAAGATTCTACAGGGGAGACCTTGTTTTCCTTATCATACGGGTGTGAAGCAGTTATTCCAGCAGAGATCGGAATAACTACCCACAGGGTCCGTCATTTTGAGAGCGGAAAGAATGAAGAGCTTATCAGAAGCCACCTCGACCTAATCGATGAAAAAAGAGAGAAGTCAGCCATAAGGACATCAGTTTATCAACAAAGGATGGCCCGCTTCTACAACAAAAAAGTTTGAACTCGCGTCTTCCTCCCAGGCGACCTGGTATTAAGAAGAGTCACTCTGAACACTCGAAGGCCGGAAGAAGGCTCGTTAAGAGCCAAGTGGGAAGGGCCCTATAAAATTGCAGAGGTGGTAAGGCCAGGAGTCTACATCTTAGAACATCTGGACGACACTCGATTAAAGAAACCCTGAAACACCGAGATGTTAAGAAAATACTTTCAGTAGATTCTTTTTTGCAGCAACCCGACAAGGGGTAGGAGCTCAATGTAAAGCCTTTCTCGAAATGTCCCGCAGAGAGCTGTAAGAAGGGCAGTATGTCTCCGAATATGAATAAAACTTTCTCTTTTCAAAAATTCCACCCACTATTCTAATTAAAATTGAAAGCCATATTCAAAATTTCGGGGACATACTCGATACGAAGGGATGATCAGAGTTCGAGGCATCAAACCCATGACATACCGATCACAAAGTGCTACCATAAAAATCACGGGCATAGACAATCCGACCTAACTCGCTCCACTTTCAAAAGATCGAGACCACATCAAGGGGGAAGAAGTATAAAGGAGCACGAGAACTCTTCGCAGTAGCCTGAGCACAACTACCCCACAACTTATATGTACCGGGGACATTCTGGGATGGTAATCACGGGGAGGGGGTGCCCCCGTAGGATAACCTGCCTGACCAGTTTGGGAGATATAAACGCAAGGAATGCGTTACCATATGTTTTGCCTACCCGATGGATCCAAGAGAAGCATAACACGGGGAAGGATGATACCCCTATGGCAATTGCTTACTCCAATGTTACCAAACATAAGGAGGAAAATGCCCTTATTGTTTCAAACAATCTCTGATCCTCACCTACCTGATTAATGGATCCAAGAGAAGCATAACACGGAGATGAATGATACCCCCGTGGCGATTGCTTACTCCAGTGTTACCGAACATAATGAGGAAAATGCCCTTAGTATCTCGGACACTCTCTGATCCCCACCCACATGATTAATGGATCTGCGAGAAGCATAGCACGGGGAGGGATGATACCCCCGTGGCGTTTGCTTGCTCCAGTGTTACCGAACACAATGAGGAATATGCCCTTAGTGTCTCGGACACTCTCTGATCCCCACCCACCTAATTAATGGATCCGCGAGAAGCATAGCACGGGGAGGGATGATACCCCTGTGGCGTTTGCTTGCTCCAGTGTTACCGAACACAATGAGGAATATGCCCTTAGTGTCTCGGACACTCTCTGATCCCCACCCACCTGATTAATGAATTCGCGAGAAGCATAGCACATGGAGGGATAATACCCCAGTGGCGTTTGCTTGCTCCGGTGTTACCAAACATAAGGAGGGATATGCCCTTAATGTTTCGGACACTCTTCGATCATTACTCGATCACTCAGGATCCAAGAGAAGTATAGCCCGGGGAGGGGTTGTGTCCCCGTAGCGTATGCTTGCTCCAGCGTCGTAAGAAGGAGCCCTCAAACAATACACAAGCTCCATGGAGACCTGAAGTATAGAGGATGTGCCCTTACCATTTTAAAACGCTCTTTGATCCAAATCCTGGTTCGCCGGGACTCTGAATTGAAAGATTCAGGATTGTGTTTTGGAAACCTCGAACATGACGCTGTTTTAAGGAATTTGTGCTGATTGTTTACACTTTAGAGTTTTGTTTTGGGATAAGTGATAAGTCACCCCGCCTTTTAAATTTTATTTTCAAAGTTTTGTTTTTGTTTTTCGCTGGTCTGGCAAGGGGACGCCCGTGCCAGATTCGGTAGGGCTTCAAAAGGTTGATTCACTTCCCTTCTGAATAAGTCCCAAGGATTAATCGGCTCGGGGCTGGATTCGTTCCGCCGAGGCCACTTGGTTAATCGGCTCGGGGCTGGATTCATTCCGCCGAGGCCACTTGGATAATCGGCTCGGGTCTGCTCTTGTACCGCCGAGACCGATGCTTCTTTTCGGCTCGGGGCCGGATTTCGTTCCGCCGAGGCCAAAGTGTTTCTCTCAGCTCGGGGTAGGGTTGTGTCCCACCGAACCAGCTTTTGGTCTGGGGACCCAACATTCCCCCAAAGCCAAGTGTTTCTCTCAGCTCGGGGTCGGGTTACGTCCCACCGAGTCGGCTTCTTTGGACTGGGGATGTAACATTCCCCCAGATCCAAGTGTTTCTCTCAGCTCGGGGTCGGGTTGTGTCCCACCGAACCAGCTTTTAGTCTGGGGACGCAACATTTCCCCAGAGCCAAGTGTTTCTCTCAGCTCGGGGTCGGGTTACGTCCCACCGAGTCGGCTTCTTTGGACTGGGGATGTAACATTCCCCCAGAGCCAAGTGTTTATCTCAGCTCAGGGTCGGGTTACGTCCCATCGAGTCGGCTTCTTTGGACTGGGGATGTAACAATCCCCCAGAGCCAAGTGTTTCTCTCAGCTCGGGGTCGGGTTATGTCCCACCGAGCCAGCTTTTGGTTTGGGGACGTAACATTCCCCCAGTGAGCCAAGTGTTTCTCCTAGCTCGGAGTCGGCATTGTTTTAAAAAACGCTTGAGGCGGCCGCCTCGTCGCCTCGCGTCGAGGCGGCCGCCTTATGCGTTTTTTGGGAGGCGGACGCTTTTTTTTGTTGAGGCGGCCGTCTCAACAGAAAAAGTTTTTTTTTTTATTTTAAAATTTTTTAACTGAAACGACGACGTTTTGGATCCAAGCATCTCTCGTTCTCGGCCAAGCATCTGTCGTTCTCGGCGACGGCAAGGAAATGATTCTCGGCGACGGCTGAAGTTCTCAGCGACAGCGGCAGCATCTCCAGCAACGTAAGCCTTCTGCATCCAGCGTAAGCTAGCAAAATGCCGATTACATTTGACTAATTCAGTTTCAAAGAATCAAAGATGCATTTAGTCAACAATATAATTGTTCTTTTGAATTACATTTGACTAATTCAGTTTCAAAATGCCGATTACTGGTTATGTTTCTGTTTATGGTTTGAACTTTGAATTGAATTGGATGTAATTTTTTTCAGTAAAATGTCGAATCGAACAGATCCGGCCTGGAAATACGGGCATGAAGTTAGTGTGGACGATGGAAATGGTTCATATAAGTATATTGAATGTCATTTTTGCACAAGGACAATCAAAGGGGGTGTATACAGAATGAAAGAACATCTTCGGGTATAAGGGGTAATGTTGCGTCATGTACGATGGTTCCTCCAGAAGTACAATCTGAGATGAAAGAATATATGAAGAAAAAAAAGATACAAAAAAGGTTGCACAACTTTATCGAGAAGAACGGATTGATGAAGGTGCAACCCTACACCGCACTTCTTTTGGTAGTTCAAATAGTATATCGCAGAGAACAATTAGAGGGCCAATGGATAGATTTGTGGTTCATCTTGAAGAGGGAGAATTGGCGGACAATCCGGTACAACCCTCACAAGGAAGTGTTCAAGATCTTCGTAATCAGACGTACAAGATATTGGTAGGTTTTTTTATGAGAATGGCATTGCCTTTAATGTTGCTAATAGTCCATCATTTGTTAATATGGTACGATCAATTGGAAATTTTGGCCGTGGACTAAAACCGCCGACACCATATGAGTATATCAACAACTATACTAAAAAAGGAGTTAGACAATACTAGAGAAGTTGTTGATGAAGTAAAGAAAACATGGAGCCAAACAGGGGTTAGCATTATGTCAGATGGGTGGAAGGATATGAGAGGAAGACAATTGATAAACTTCCTTGTGAACAATCCTTTTGGAACAATTTTTCTTAAATCTGTGGATGTTAGCGATGTGGTGAAGGATGCAAATTTATTGTTCAACATGGTTGATGATGTTATTGAAGAAGTTGGCGAAGATAATATCATTCAAGTCATTACAGATAATGCATCAAATTATAAGAAAGCAGGTGAACTTTTAATGGAAAAGAGGAAACGATTGTGGTGGACGCCGTGTGCAGCGCATTGTATTGATTTAATCCTTGAAGATATTGGGAAGCTACCTCAACATAAAAATGCATTGTTAAAAGCAAAAAAGGTAAAAATATTAGAAAGCTACCGCAACATATTTTATTAAATATCTTCTCATTTGACATCATTAATTCATGATTGTTAATTTCATTTAACAGGTTAGTAATTTCATTTATAATCATGGAGCGGTGTTGGCTTTGATGAGAAGTTTCGCAAAGAAGGATTTAGTTCGGCCCGCACCGACAAGGTTTGCAACTGCTTTCTTAACATTAGAAAGCATGTATGGTTTGAAGGAATCCTTGGAGCAAATGTTTACTTCAAAAGAGTGGAATGAACTTACTTTCTCCAAGAAGTCTGAAGGGAAAGATGCAAAAAAAGTAATTTTTAATGACAGGTTTTGGACTTGTGTTGCTTATGCATTGAAAACAACCAAACCTTTAGTTCATGTGTTGCGAATGACAGATGGCGAAAAATATCCTTGTATGGGATTTATATATGGTGCCATGGATAGGGCAAAATAGGAGATAGCAAAAAATTTGGGAAATGAGGCCGGTGCATACAAGGGGATATGGAAAATAATTGATGATAGGTGGGAGTCTCAGTTGCACCGTCAATTGCATGCAGCTGCTTATTTTTTGAATCCTCAAATCCAGTATCCAAGCACTCCTCCTTCCCATCATCCGGAGATTAGGCGTGGGTATCTTTTATGCTTGGACAAACTGTTGCCCAATCCCGATGATCAATGTGCGGCAGATATACAATCAGATGTCTTTCTAAATAAGCAAGGATTATTTGGCACCAGTATGGCCAAACAAACCGTCTTCAATCGTAGTCCTGGTATGTGAATTATCACTTTTGTGTAATTATTAACTATAAGATATTATATGAATTTTGAAAGTGTATATTCAATCTTATTGTAGCTGACTGGTGGAGAGCATTCGGCGGTGAAGCTCCTCAACTGCAATCTTTAGCAATAAAGATTTTAAGTCTAACATGCTCATCATCGGGGTGTGAACGCAATTGGAGTGCATTTAATATGGTATGATCTAATAATAACTAGTGTTTTGTGAATACTTACTTTATTCAACTTCTGATAATTTGAATAAATAAATTGTAGATTCATACAAAGAAGAGAAATAGATTATCCACCGAGAAATTGAACTCATTAGTATACATAATGTACAATATGCGATTGAAGCAAAAATACATGAAAAAACATTCATTTCAATCGGTTGATGATCCTTTGATTGAGGATGAGTTGCCTTCTAATTATGAGTGGGTGGCTGGAGAAAGATTTGTGGAGAATACTTCCATTGAACAACCGAGTGGAAGTAGAGCACCTGCACAAAAAAGAAGCAGAGACCAAAGTAAGTTAATCTTGTACAAATAATGCAACTTATGTAATCAAATTTAAAAATAATACGACTTTATGTTATTTGTTAGGGAAAGGGAAAGCTCCACAATTAGTGGATGAAGACACTACAAGTGAAGGGGGTTCTTTCGATGATGACCCATCTGATGATGACAGAGATTTTGACCCAAGCTTCATGCCGCTAGACACTACTGATAGCTTGTTTAAGGATTAGTTATCAATAATTTTTTGAACAAACTATGTATTATGAAGAAAATAATGTAATTTGGATTACTTATCAATAGTTTTCTGAACATACTATGAATTAAACATAAATGAATGTATTTTTTTTATTATTTTCCCGATTTCCGCATTGAGGCGCCTGCCTCGCCGCCTCGAGGCGGTCCGCCTCGCGCCTCAATGGCCGTCCGCCTCGAGGCGCCGCACCGTATTTTTAAACATTGGGAGTCGGTCCTCAAGCGGACGTTTTTAGGAGAGCAACCAAGCAAGTCATGAAAGATCAAAAAAGAAAAGTGGAACAAAATATACAAAATATTCACATAAATAGGGACCTGGAAAAGAGTAAATACAAATAAATAGATAAAGTGTGTTCAGGATTACACGGGGCCCCGTCCGGGTTACCCCTTGTCAGTCAGCCCGCGCAGGGGCAGGTGGTTCTTCCTCAGCAGACTCAGATGACGGATGGCTCGGCTCGGCCTCAGGAGGCGGGATAGTAGCTTCTACATCAACAACCTGGGAGACCCCTACTTCAAAGATCGGAGGAACCTCGGGGAGGTTCTCGTCAGGAGCAAGAACCTCGTCAAGAGCAAACTCCAGCTCATATCCCGAAGCAGCACTGAGCATGTCAAAAGATATATTTATTCACTTACTTCCACTACTAACAAGACTAGCCATTGTTTGGACAACAAAAAATTTATCAATCACTTCATCATACTTCAGCAGAAAAACAAGTGAAAATAGGATGTGTATTGTTGTAGGAGACATAACAATATTTGCATCTTGAAACATAATAGTCAGAGGCATGGCACCATTCCAGTTGCCCTTTATATCTTCAAATTCAGCCTTAATTGTCTTACTCATTTGCGCAATATTTCTTTCATTGCTCGTACTTCTAATATCAGGAATCGACTCGCGAAACAAATCCAAATTCTCTTCTGGAACCTTCCCTAATATCTGAAAATCAAGAAATGGATCGCCGACGGCACCGGTTTTCTCTTTATTTCCATTTGCAAATTTGACAGACCCACATCCCTGTTCAGGGGCACCCTTGCTGGTTCTGTGGCAGTCTTCATTGCCATTGATGTAGGTAATTGCAGTGCGCTTGTCAACTGGGTTAAACAGCAGGGAATGCACCTCAGTGATTCCATCTCTTGCTTCTTTGGGGTCTGTCAACATCCATACAATTGAAGCATCAATGGCATCCTGATTTTCAACCCTGGAAGCCCTAGCTGCAGCCAACATAAGAACATCGCTGTCTATACCTTTAACAAATACCTCAATAAGGGTTTTGTCCACTGAAAGCTTGTTGAGGGTGAGAGTATCAGTCTTGTCTCTGCAAAGAACATCCATACCAGCCATTTGCTCAATTGCAGTATCAATGGCCATGATTGTTGCCGCTTCCATAACCCATGATAAAGTATTCCACATAAAACCCAAGAACTTGAGTAATTTACTCTTTCTTTTCTCCTCAAGCAAATTCCACAAAACCTCAAGCAAATTCCCCTTGGCATCCTTTCTTTTTTTTAACTCAAGCAAATTTCCCTCGGCATGAGCTTCAACCAAGGCAGCATCACCCACACCTTCAAAACCTCCAATTCCTCCTTTGTTATCACCACTACTGTATCTTCCCATTTCCATTCCCCTCTCGCCATGAATCCCCGATTTTTTGATCAACCTTAACCTTTTCATCACATCATCCAACAAAGTTCTCTTGTTACCGAACATAATCATCAAGATTGATACCTTTCTGTGTCCAAATCCGATCGACTCCCCCCATTTATTCGTCCCGGCATCCCGATCCCATTTGAATAACTGGTTTCGTCCACCCCGCACAGGATTTGTATCACCACTACTTATACTATGCACATGGGCAAGACTGTGGCGGTGTTGGATGTCGATTAAGCTCTCCTCAAAAGGTTGCACAAGAGCGATTATTCTAAATGGAGCAGGGATATTCGTGTTGATATGTTGAATCTGTTTATTGGGCTTCATAGGCCCAATGAAGTAGAGAGACACTCCTTTCTCTCCTGTAGAATTATCCACTTTCTGGTTCATTGCAACTTCGTTTGGGGCTTCTTCGACATCATCAACACCATTGGTAATCTCATATCTCTTGGTGTACAAAGGCTGAAACAGTTTTTGATATTTAGCTCCCAGAGCTGCTCCCTCCTCCAAGAATTTTTCCTCCAACCTCTTCCACTCCTCTCCAATATTCGCTTGCATTTTCTGCTCCCCATGCCCTTCTGCAACATCTTCTCTTTCCTCCATTTTTCTTTGATGATCTTCCTCATGTCCTTTTCTTTATTCTTCCCGCACTAAATCAACCTTCAATTTATCCACAAGATATTCCCAATTAGAGTTCTTTTTCCTCAACCTGATTTGTTCTACCCCTAGTGCCAGATCCATCACGTCCTCTAAATAATTCACAATTTCCAAATCGATCCCCATTACTATCTCCAGTTGAAGACCATTCAAAAAACAATTAATGTAGAAATCTTCAGTCGCGAGTGGTGCCTCCCTTAAACAGCGTTCGAAATCAACTATGTATTCATGGACTGATCCTTCATGTTTCAAAGATAAAAGTGTTGAGTAATCTTCCCAATACATTTTTCCCAAGCTCATAATATCTTTTGGATACTTTTTTTTTTTTTGGCTTGATGATTACTATACTCTCAGTAAATGAATAAAAGATTTGAATTAGTTTTAAGCTATTGCATTAAGGTATTCTTCCACTGCCTTAGTCCAATTAGCAAAATGGATAGATATTATAGGAACGGTACTGTAAATAAGAAAGAACAAACAAGCAAGGCTGCCAAGACCTCCTCCTTTACAAATAACAAAACAAAACGATTCCCACATTTCTTTCCACATTTTCTACTCTTGTCTCCATTCCGGTGGATGTCATTCTCCCTCAAACGGATCCGGCAGGTCGGACCAATTGTTAGACTCCAAATTTCTTGTAATGACTAATGGAAGCAAATGAAAAGAAATAATAGATTCATTCCAAAGATTTAAGAGTTCTGCAAGTGTTTACAAACAAGTTAAATGGAAATAAAGAGAAACAAACAAGAGACAACAAGGAAACCATACAAGCAAGGCACCCACTGGTGTTGCCCAATTTCCCCCTCTCCTCACACCTTACACCAATTGCAAAAGAGTCAAAAAGATCCCTCCCTCATACGAAACTAACAAATATATACAAACACACACACACCTCTCTCTTGCCCTCATCATTACTCCTAACTAATTCCCTGCCATGTCAGCTGCCACTAAAATCTTCCCAGACAGCTGGTCCTCACCCTTACTCCATTCTTTTGTCATATACCTGATGCATTGTAGGCTTAATTAATCCTTGAAACAACATGTGCTGGCCTACTGTTAATACCCATTTCAAGTTCTTCAATTGGGCTAGCATTGGTGCCAATCGAGGGCCTAATAAGTTGTTGCTCCAGGTCCCTAACACATTGCCAAGAGACAACTGCAAGCACACACACAAATACACAGGAAGCAATTCATGAGGGCCCAAGATAACATGAATACTCGAGAAGAATGAAGAAAATTATTACAAATTTTTCAAAAATACACGAAAGGTCAAGAGAAGTTGATAAAATGTAAAAAAAAAAAAAATGAAGAAAGAAAAGGAACCATCAATAACTTAATGAAGACTGAAAAACATTGACAATATTCTGAACTTAAAGAAATTATGATCGCAGAGGTATTGGAGAGTTTCACCTTAAAACCTGCTCTCCCAATTCCTTTGCAATCCCAAAAATTCTGAACAACGTTTTCGCATCTATAACTTCTTCCTTACATTAATGGATAAGGAATAGAGAAGGTTGAGTTTGAGGCCTCTTCGTAGTCCACCTCCCCAAAAAAAAACATTTAGGGCGGATACTCATATACTAGGAAATCTTGGTTTTTTATATATCATTGATCACCATGTGAATGAAAATATTGCCCATTGGTCTTTTCATTTCAGCTTCGATTGCTTTTGGTCTTGTCTTGGACACTCCTTCTGTCCCACTTGTGTTTTGCAAGCATTTTGTCATAGTACCCCATTAATGAAGAAAATTATTACAAATTTTTCAAAAAATACAACAAAAGCCCAAGAGAAGTTGATGAAATGCAAAAAAAAAAAAAATGAAGAAAAGGAACCATCAATAACTTAATGAAGACTTGAAAAACATTGACAATATTCTGAACTTGAAAGAAATTATGATCGCAGAGGGATTGGAGAGTGTCACCTTAAAACCTGCTCCCAATCTCCTTGCCCACAAAATTCTAAACAAACGTTTTCGCATCTATAACTTCTTCCTTACATTAATGGGTAAGGAATAGAGAAGGTTGAGTTTGAGGCCTCTAGTAGTCCACTCCCCAAAAAAAAACATTTAGTGCAGATACTCACATACTAGGAAATCTTGGCATTTTTATATATAATTGATCACCATGTGAATGAAAATGTTGCCCATTGGTCTTTTCATTTCAGCTTTGATTGCTTTTGGTCTTGTCTTGGACACTCCTTCTGTCCCACTTGAGTTTTGTAAGCATTTTGTCACGGTACCCATTACTGGAGACAAGTAATGTCATTCACATGGGGAACCAATTATTCTCCTATGGACTCCATTCAAGCTTCAAATTTAATGGGAGGTACCTCCTGCAAAGGAGGCAAACTTCTTCTAATAAGCCTCAAACTCTCAAAACTTTTGTGTTCTGTGCCTTCCTTGCCCATTTCAAAACTTATGAGGGACAGAGGGAGAAAGAAAAAATCTAAAATTATAATCGAATAATATAAGTGCATCAGCAATCCCAATCATTGCTTTTGTTCAAGCAGTTCAGGAGTCCTAAGCATGCCTCAAATGTAAGAGAATCATGGGGGTACGGGTGTGGGTGTTTATTATTAAAACTACTCAGCCTTACATACCTTGAACAAACCTCTTCTCTATGCTAAAAGCATTCAAATAATCAAGAAAGATCTACAGCTCTGCCTTAGATGCAGAAAAGCCCACCCCCACCCAACCAAAAGAAGAGAGTAAAAGGGATTAAATCATCATACACATCAGGACTTAGAAGTTAACCTTTGACATCAAAATGCACCAGTAGCATTCAATTAGAAGGCACCACAGTCAAATCAAATAAAAATATAACATTGCAATACTAAAAGTTGGTTCAAAAAGGGGAACAAGCTACAAGTATCCATACGAGGAAATATGCAAACAGGAAAAAAGAAATATCAATACCCGTATGGTATATGCTTGTGTGTTTGAAAATCCCTATACTTCTTTGCAAGGCCATAATCAATGATGTATACCTGTGATTCAAGGCATAACAAACAAGCACAAAAATGTTAATAAAGCAACAAACTATTGGTTACATCAATGACATGTTTGACTTGGTAATTTCAAGGTGTGTTAAATAACATGAATTTTCTAATTCATAGATTTAAATTCCTGGAAAGAAAACAAAAGTTCTATGTTGCAAGGGCAAAACTGCTGTCCTCTGCTATATGACAATTAGAGCAGATTGATACAGCTCAATCCCATGAGAGCTCAGCAAAATGACAAGAATGTATCCACTGCTTTACTGAACATTGTTTAGTATAGTCAATGGTCAAGAAAGGTGAGGATCTGGGACAAAGACTAATAAATTTATGAGTACAAGGGGGCAATCCTAGGATCCTACCACATTGGAAGCACAAACAAACAGTGTTTTCCAACAACAAATCATTGAGAAGTCAAAAGCGAAATATTTGGGGATAAGCTAACAAAGATACACTCCTTGATATATCATCAAACAACATAGCAACATTTATTCCCATTGTCTATCTTGTTTTATGTTAATTTTTATCGGGGTAGCATATAGTATTCTCATATCATATTTATGAATAATTCAAGCAATTCATAATAAACTGAATATGAGCAGTACTTTTGCTATCCACAGGATCTTTCACTGATTCCTACCTATGACTCACATTTGTAGCCAAAATAAATTCTGCAGACATTTACATTCTCACCGTCAAACATTTTCAATGGATGTCACAGAGAAAATTTTTAACATGAAGTTATAATTTTGTTGCAGCCAAGAATCTAAATGTCCAAGTGCACACAAGAAAGGAAACATATATATGAATATACCTGATTTGATTTGCGCCCTAAACCCATTAAGAAGTTGTCAGGCTTTATATCACGGTGAAGAAAACCACGAGAGTGCATATACTCAACTCTGTTTTATCTCTATATCAGACAGCAAAATAAAAACACATTATAAGCATGGAAATTGCATCAACCGGGTACAACATTCTTGAGGTACTTACTAACTGATCAGCAAGCATTAAAACTGTTTTCAGAGAAAACTTCCGGTTGCAGTAATTAAATAAATCTTCCAGGCTTGGTCCAAGAAGGTCAATAACCATGATATTGTATTCTCCCTCAACTCCAAACCATTTGAGATGGGGAATACCCGCTACAAATTTAAAAAATAATAATAATAATAATAAAATGAATAACAAGAAAAAGAAAGTGATATTTTTATTTCAATCCACATTAGGAACCCATGGCATCAATTAATTAGAAAAACAACTAAAAGTGTAGCTTACTTCCTCCTTGAAGAAGCATGTACAATTTCGATTCATAGTGAAGCTGAGAATGCTTGGTCTTCACAGATTCCTGAACCAAAAAGGAAACGGGTTGGGACGGGATTTAAAATTTTGAAATAATATCACAAACAAAGTGTTACATTAAAGGAATAACAAAAAAATGCACAAGTAAAAGTAACTTATAAGAGCACATTTTGACAGCAAAACCAAATAAATTTTTCAGCTAACTTCTTTGGTACCTTAATACAAATAATTATATGGAAAATAGATTTCAGTTTAGTTTGTAGCTACATGTATTACTCTTTGGTAACAGTGTAACACCTCAAATACAACCTCAACAACTTAGGCCCTGTTTGGTCTTGTTGTTTGATGTGTAGTAAGATGACAAAACATATTTTAGTCAAAATATAATTTTAAGTGTTGGTAATGATATAGAAATCGCGATAAGTTATCGTGATTTCTTTAACAAAAGCTAAAATTTTTAACTTTTACCCACCATCAAAAAATTTAAACAATGCAACACAATTATTTTATTAACATGGAAGTGTTTACATATCACCGTTCATCAACCATATCCATATGTTTGCTCATCACAATATCAGACATAGTCTTGGGTCCCATCATTGTACCATCAACTGCAACCTTAAAAGTAAACATTTTTCCCTTTTAGTCCGCGTTGTACTAAGACTAACTTCTCAGAAGAACAGCACTCAAAATTAAACGACGGGCATTGCTAAGAAACAAACTTCATTATCTGATCAGATCAGCAGAGTTCAGATCTAGCAGTTAGATATTTATTATAAATGAATGGGAATGTAAAAATCAAATTAGTCCATTCACTCAGTAAACCCAAACTTATAATATTCTCAAAAATAAAAATAAAATCGAAGCATTCTTTATTATAAAAATTTAATCTCCATAACCACATCTCCATGTTCATTCTATAAATGAAACTAAGAAAAGCAAAAACCAACCAGCATAAATTCAAAAACCCTCACACACATTATCATTTACCATCCAAAGAGAAATCAAACCTCCCTTCAATTTTTAAAATTAACAGAAAAAACCAACACCAACAAAAAAAAATCACAAGTTTCACATACCAGCTTAACAGCAACTTCCTCTCCAGTTTGCACATTAACCCCTACAGCAAATAACCAACATGAAAAACATACTTCAATGTTCAACAACAAAAACACAAACAAAACTAAAAGCGTTAACACATGCAACAATGCCACTAAAGAATCACAAATATACACACCTAAATAAAGCTCGCCGAACGATCCACTCCCGATCTTCCTCCCCAGCTTAAACTTGCCTCCAATTACATGATCCATTGATCTACTTTGATCCCCAACAAAATATTTAATACAACCAAAATTCCCACTATCATATTATAATCAAATTTGTTAACTAAACATAAAGCTACCCACAAAAGATTCCCTTGTCAGAGAATCTCAGATCCAGTAAATTTATTGATAAACCACTAAAACGATGCAAATTTAAAAGGATAAATTTACCCTTTACAATCTATACTATAACTATACAAAACAAAACGCGAGATTGCTTAAAAAACCAAGCAATACCCATTTGTTATACACACCTAAATAAAGCTCGCCGAACGATCCACTCCCGATCTTCCTCCCCAGCTTAAACTTGCCTCCAATTACATGATCCATTGATCTACTTTATATATATATATATGATTGTTGTGTATTTTGTATGTATTTTCTATTGTTGTAATTAGACCCGGCTACGAATCAGAACCGAACCGGATGGAACCGTAAGGTTACGGTTCCATCTGGTTCCGGTTCCAAAATCGGAACCGAATCGAAATCTGAACGGTTCGGTTACGATTCCACATAATTTGGAACCGTAACCTTAAGGTTCGGTTTGGTTCGGAACCGGAACCAATCCAAATTTTTTTATTTTTTTCCCTAAAAAAATAAGGAGCCGAACCTAATTTTCTGATTCAGTTTGGTTCCACGGTTCCAAAAAACTGGAACCGTAAGCGAATCGGTTTTGAATCGACTCGGTTACGATTCCAACTTTCTGGAACCGTAGAACCGAACTGAACCGTGGCCAGATCTAGTTGTAATAAATAATTATCTATCATTTTGTGGGATTGTGGCATTTGTGTAATTTCATTTTTTTAAATGATGATCAACAATCATGATGAATTGTGTAAAACCTGTCATAGACTCCTAAATTAGAGTATTAACAAAGGTAAAAGATTAATGTAATGATTAGCTGGCATAATTGATTTTTAATTATTTTAATGAATTTAAAATTAATTTTTTTTGTCAAACTCCACTTTTAATTGATTTCTAACGAATAAATTAATTAGTTCTATTTGAGTTTTGATAAACACTACGAAAATGGATTAAATTCATGCTACTATATCATAACTAATAGATTAACTTTAAACACAAAATGGTGCGTTCAATCATCACATGCAAGCAGTACTCACCATGGTGCTTACACAGTTTGATATCACAATTATATCATCCAAGTGAAATAATTTAAAAAGAAACACCACTTACAGTAAATATCGGTGAATTTTGAAATCTTATATATCATTTATTATAAAGATTAATGAAATATTTATAAATTAATTTATATCATCATCCGTCTCGAAAAAGGTGATAACAAGTCCATATTTTCTCTCAATTGTTTCATAATTTAATCTTAAATTATCAAATATTACAAATTTATAAGTGGAACTCACCTTAACAAATAACTTCTAAAAGTGGTATTATAAACATTGAAATGACAACATAGGACATAAAACCAATAATCCAAAACATTAAATTGGGTGAAATCAAACATTAAAAATAATAACATGGTTTAAACATGTGGGGTACAAGGAACATGACTAATAAAATTGAAATTGTTGAAAAAATCAGTAGTCAACAGTCAAATTTGTGATAATTATAACTTCACATGCACCTAATCCTCCTATTCCATTAAGGTTTATTTCGGTATAGCGTTTTAACGGTAGCGTTAAGAAGTTCCACCAAACGATTTCTTTAACGTTAATGTTAACGCTCATAAAATTATAATTTCACAATATGAGATTATTTTTTTTACTAAATTATACTCTAATATTTGTTCCATATCTTATAAACTAATTTATATTTTCCATGCAATATTTTCTACCAAATCAGACAAATAGTCACAAAGGGAGACAATAAACAAACTTTCCTTTTCTTATTCTACCAAAAATCAGTTGGTGGTGATGAAACTGACTAATGGAATCATTTGTTTATTCAGACTTTGTGGTCCAAACCACACCCATTTGTCTTGTCCGTTTTGCTGGGTCTATATCTTGGCTCAGGCCTAAAGGACCCAAATCAAATCAATCAAATATTCAATCATTTTTCCTAATATTTACTTTAAAATAGCAATACTGATTGATAATAGACTAAACAATCCAAGGAACTTACATGGAGGATGGGAAGCAACTTGATAATTAGATTCAATATATGATTCTGATGGATTGTATCTATATGTAGAAAAATTGACATGGTCTGTTTCATGGGTAAACTCAAAAGTGAATGTATTTAGGCAATTGTTTAAGGGTGCTGAATATGCTTGAGTATGTTAAGTAACTTACAATGGCATTGAGTTAATGTCTTTGAAATATACATATAGCCACCATTTGCAGGAGTTGCTGAAGGCTATCGCAGACAACTTCTCCAGCTTAGCACACCATGAAAAGCAAGAAATGCCTGTAAGCTTGATCATGAGATGACTCTCTACAGACCATATGGTCAAAAGAACAATTATGTTGACATTCGATCACCAATAATCACCACATGAACACTTCCCATCCTTAAATGGTGGTGAAACCGGCTATTATCCCTAACAATAATCTCTCTCTGAACAATTTTTGAAATAAACTTTATAGCTGTGTGGCAGTCCCCGCAGACTCGAAGGTTCTTTATTACTCGAATTGTTGTTCCGTCAAAAGTGCTAATAATACCAAAAACTATGGCAAGTCTCTCACTATGGGAATATAGTAAGTTTCTCTTCTGTTCCTCTTCAACATCATGGAGTACTTCTTTAGTGTCAGGAACATACCCTTCTTGTTCCATTTGCTCCAAAAGATCTCTCATGGCCTCGTTTATTTTGTGATAGTATGGATGGGATTCATCTCCGGCCAGAAAAACATGTACCTTGTTTTTAACTTCAATCCAGCTCCAAGCTGGTGTCTTTTTTATGCCCTTATTTCTCATAGAGAATCTTAACCTTGCCGCATCTTTCCATCTCTGAGCAGCTGAATATGTATTTGACAGGATAACATAAGCTCCCGCATTATTGGGATTGATCATAAATAATTTGTCAGCAACCTTTTCAGCCAACTCAACATTCTTGTGGACTCTACAAGCAGACAATAATGTCAACCAGACACTGTCATTAGGTCCACCATGCATGTTAGATATGAATTCATATGCTTCCTCCAATTTTCCTGCACGACCGAGAATGTCTGCCACTGCAGCATAGTGTTCAAAGCTTGGAGAAATCCAATAATCCTTGGTCATACTGTTGAAATAACTCCATGCTGTATCTACCAAACCAGCATGACTGCAAGCAGTTAATACAGCTACAAAAGCCACAGAGTTTGGTTTCACACCTACCTTTCCCATCTGCTCAAAAAATGAAATAGCTTCATGGGCGTGTCCATGCAAAGCATTGCCCATGATAATGGTTGTCCATGACACTACGTCATGGAGCTCCATTTTATCAAAAATACATCTTGCCAATCTAATGTTGCCACATTTGGCATACATGTCCAAAAGTGAGCTGGCTATGAACACATTATCATCAAATCCTTTCCTGATTATGTATCCATGGAGTTGCTTCCCCAGATGCAGGGTTGTCAAATGAGCACAAGCTGGCATGATACTAGAAAAA
This sequence comes from Zanthoxylum bungeanum, assembly GCA_019454045.1. Lineage (NCBI taxonomy): Eukaryota > Viridiplantae > Streptophyta > Magnoliopsida > Sapindales > Rutaceae > Zanthoxylum > Zanthoxylum bungeanum. The sequence goes on along the minus strand of SKCR01007547.1, from coordinate 22,376 downwards.
GAAACATGCCTAGGTCTTATTTTAGCCATTAACATCTGCCTAAATAATTTTAGTCCATCATCAAACAGGCCATTCTGCACAAACCCTGCTATAAGCGAGTTCCATGAAATTGCATCTTTTAGAGGTAAGAGACAAAATACCCGATGTGAATCTTCCACTCGTGTACACTTTGCGTACATGTCAATCAAGCTACTTCCTATGCACACATTCGTATATAATCCATGCCTAAAAGTGTACCCATGTATCTCCTTTCCCTTGATAACATCGACATAGTCAGCAAAAATAGGAAGGACACTGGACAAAGTAAACGAATCAGGCTTTAAGTTAGCGTTCCCCATTTGTCTAACCATCTTCAAAGCTTCTTCATACAAGCCATTTCGCACAAGTCCCACAATCACAGTATTCCATGAAACGAGATCCCTTACTGGCATCATTTCAAATACCTTCCAAACGTTATCTGATCGCAAAGGCTTTACATCATTAATTCTCCCATTTGTATGATGATCAACTTTCCTACTACTCTTGCCATAAGGCAACTGGTCGCTTACTACATCTAAATTCACATTACGGCGAACATCCACAGTCCGTTTCTCAAATGCACATATAAAATCATTCGCATTATCAAGAACCTCAACACAACCAGCTATCCCACTACTTGTTTCACCATTTCTATTTTGTTGAGGAATTTTATCAAGCACTTCATGATGCACTTTGCTCCCACGATTCACTTTAGAACCACGTAATCTATCATACATACTCACATCCAAACTTTGAAACTTCGCATACATATTCATAAGAGCATTATTAGTGTACAAATCAAGATCCACACCGAGTCTAATAATGCAGCCATGAACAGATTCACCAAACCTCAAGTCAACCAACAAAGTACACGACTTTAACACGGAAGGGAACACATTGTGATCTGGTATACACCAGAAGCCATCATTCGTACGAAAGATATCAAGGACTCAACAAAAAGGTCATTTTGAGTGAAGCATCTGATGATAGATTTCCAGGCAAGAGCCGGGGCAGGCGACTTGAGGATGCTGAAGAGATGGAGAGCTTCATGTAAGAGGTTAAAGTTGGTATAGATAAAGAGGATTTTGGAGATAAGAAATGGAGAATTGGGGTCTTGGGTTTTGAAGATTTGGGCATGGATTTGTTTGGCATGAGATTTGGTTGTGATGGAGCTGGGGTTTTTGAGCAGCTGTATTAGGGTTTTGGTGGATGTCATTTGTAGGAGTGATCAATTTGAAGAATGGACTTGACAGTTCATGCTTCTTGGCAGTTGGTAGTCGGCACTGGCGGCACAATTATTTTATTAACATGGAAGTGTTTACATATCACCGTTCATCAACCATATCCATATGTTTGCTCATCACAATATCAGACATAGTCTTGGGTCCCATCATTGTACCATCAACTGCAACCTTAAAAGTAAACATTTTTCCCTTTTAGTCCCCGTTGTACTAAGACTAACTTCACAGAAGAAAAAACAAAACGCGAGATTGCTTAAAAAACCAAGCAATACCCATTTGTTAATAATGGTTTGGGATCACTATAATGCATTTTCCCAAAAAACGTTGGAGAGAAAAAAAAAAAAAGGTAGGGTTTTGAAGAGAAATAATGTGAAAGGTATTATTTCTTTCAGCGTAAAAAACAAGAGAGAAGAATCTAAAGCAGGCAAAAGCTGAGGCAAGGATTCGGGGAGGAGAATCGGATCTGGGTTGGAGGCAAGGATCGAGTTTGAGCAAAAAGCTTGAATTTTCTCGGAAAATTTATGGGAAAATGAAGGGCAGAGAGAGAGAGAATAGAGGGACGCCGGTGAGAAGGGAAAGTGAAAGGAAATGGATGATGATTGATGAACCAAAAAATTGGATGATATTATTGGATTTTTTTAGTAAATATTTTTGGACAAAAAATAAATAAATAAATAGATGAGATTGTGGTCACATCATAAAAGACATGGATAAATATCATGCAAAATAATGAGAAGCAAAGAGAGAAAGAACAAAATGAAGAGCATGTCAAATTATCCTTTTTGATTCTTTATAAAATGAAAAGTGTTTTATATATATTTATAATGATAAGAAATCTAATTTAAATCACTTATTGGATTAGTAAATTTATTCATTTGAAATTATAAATATATTTATAAAATTAAGTTAATTTATATACAAAATACAAGTTCATTCATTCTATTAAATACACCAAATATTTTAAAATTTCAAAATATTATCATCATCATCTACAAGACACCTTACTAAATACACCAAATGTGTATTTTGTATGTATTTTCTATTGTTGTAATAAATAATCATAGACTCCTAAATTAGAGTATTCACAAAGGTAAAAGATTAACGTAATGATTAGCTGGCATAATTTATTTTTAATTATTTTAATGAATTTAAAATTAATTATTTTTGTCAAACTCCACTTTAAATTAATTTCTAACAAATAAATTAATTAGTTCTATTTGAGTTTTGATAAACTCTAAGAAAATGGATTAAATTCATGCTACAATATCATAACTAACAGATTAACTTTAAACACAAAATGGTGGGTTCAATCTCATCCACATGCAGTACTCATCATGGTGCTTACACAGTTTTATATCACAAATTATATCATCTTAAGTGAAATATTTTAAAAAGAAACATCACTTACAATAAATATCGGTGAATTTTGAAATCTTATATAATGTTTAGTATAAAATTTAATGAAATATTTATAAATTAATTTATACCATCATCCTTCTCGAAAAATGTGATAATAAATCCATATTTTATCTCAATTGTTTCAAAATTTAATTTTAAAATATCGAATATTACAAATTTATAAGTGGAACTCACCTTAACAAACAACTTCTAAAAATGGTATTATAAACATTGAAATGATTGTTGGAGTTTCTAGGTCCATAGGATCGAATACAAGCAATGAAATATGTGCGAATACAAATCGAGAAAGTCGCGGAATACTTACATCGATCGGTTGAGCGACGCGGCAACGAACAAAAATTTCAGATTGCTCACTGCACTGGTTCGGCAGTCCACTGCAACACCCCACTGGTTTGCGCCCATTGGAGGTCCTCGAACAAGCTCCAAGCTTCGTCGAACGATTCCCGGCTCATGGGTAGACTTCCCTATCACTTTCGCATGTCTCTCGGAGTGCTAGCTCTCTTGAAATTTGCCACAAATCTCAAGCACTTTGCTTCCCCATTCACGGTCTTGGTGAACCAGAAACCAGAAAATGTCACAGCCCCTTGGGCGTGAATGATGAAGAGAAATGGAGGAGAGAGAGAGATTTGTGTGTTATAATTTTTGTTAACAAAAAATTGGTAATATAATTTCCAAAACCAATACCAAATTTTTCCCTCCAAAAACCAATCCATAAATGCCAACCACACACATCAAGTCACATCTACTTCCATCAATCAGTGAATAGTGACTGGCGTCAATCACTCAAAGTGAAAGCCATCCATCACTTTATTGACGAATGATGTGACGCTAGATGCGACTAGCGATTTGACGCTTGATTTGATTTGCCGCACTCGAATTCTAATGCGAATGCGCTCGCAAATAATCTCGGGCTCGGGTTCACTAATTCTAAATAACGAACTTTATGTTGCGTCGTAATAAATGATTACGCCTAGCGAAATCACTATTCACGTCGCTAACAAATTAATTCTAAATTAATTCGTTCTCCCGAATTAAAATCTAATTTAATTCCGCGTCGAAATCCAATTTCGTTAAATATATCGAATATATTAATTTCCTCGATTAATTCCAATTAATCGTTCTCTCTCTTTAATTGATATTTTATCCCAGATAAAATATCTCCGCAATTAATCCCTGATTAATTTTCTCTCTCATCTAATTAATCCCAGATTAATTAAAAGTGCGAGTCATACGTCATCGGTGAATCTTTGGGAAGCGACCCATGAGATCCCCGGATATATTGGCAGTAAATACGGTTTTCGGACTATCCGAACACGTAAGTACCAAGTACTACGTTTTACCGATTTACAAGACAAAGTTGGCCTCTAGCAAAGCGCCATGCCTACCCAATTCTCCGGAAATATCCTTACAGGAATAAGGATCTATATCAAGCGTAGTATACCGTAGTATTGCATATTTCTGTCCAGTATCAGATTATCACATGCAAGGCCTGGGGCTGGTACAGTGTCTGCCCCGTACGATGCATATATCGGATAACTAGCAACTAGTCTCTTTAAAATCGGATAATCATGACCAAGTCATATTATCCCGACGGTTGCAACCTTTATAGAGAACCAGTTTTGTATTCATGCGTGATCATCAACTCCATATGACTGGAGTGACACTTCCTTCTTGACATCACACCCAACACACTACGATTCTCGATATACCCAGAATTGGCGTACACAGAAACCGGTTAAAGCCCTGGACGACCTCAACCAAAGTATATTGATTGTCGTATGCATTAGCGATGCAAGTCTCAGGTTAAGACCAAATACACCTACCCTGATTTCGGACTTCCATAGACACGTAGTCATACTACCAATGGAATTCCGATGGGGTCTATCCAGAGCGAAGCTGTTTCCCGTACCATCGGTGAAACACAACCTCCTATTACACTTGCATGAGTATCATATACCCAAATTTATGAGAACTATGTTGTTGTGCCCTCACAACGCGCACAAGTGTAATACTAGTCTTTTACGCATTCATCGATGTCCAATCTCGATAATGCTCTGACTATAGATATTTAATGATTTATCTTTCGTGGATTGATATTGTCTCATATCATTCTCAATCAATGAACAAATCATAAGGACCTCTCATCATTTATATATCTTGGTGATCTAATCACAAATGATAAGAGTGTAATCTCTTTTGTCACATAGTTAATTTGTACAACAACACCGTGATCTGTACAAATAGTGACGTTATGGGTCATAATTGTCCAACAATGATAACATAGGACATAAAACCAATAATCCAAAACATTAAATTAGGTGAAATCAAACATTAAAAATAATACCATGGTTTAAACATGTGGGTATAAGGACCATGACTAATAAAATTGAAATTGTTGAAGAGGCAGTAGTCAACAGTCAATTTTGTGATAATTATAACTTCACATGCACTTAATCCTCATATTTCATTAAGGTTTATTTCAGTATAGCGTTTTAACGGCAACGTTTAAAAGTTCCACCAAACGATTTCTTTAACATTAATGTTAACATTCATAAAATTATAATTTCACAATATGCGATTATTATTTTTACTAATTTATATTCTAATATTTATTCCATATCTTATAAACTAATTTATATTTTCTACCAAATCAGACAAATAGTCACAAAGGGAGACAATAAACAAACTTTCTTTTTCTTACTCTACCAAAAATCAAATAAAATTGATAGTGAGGTTTTCGGTTCTCTTTTCACTTGTCAAATATGTACAGCCTGAAAAAAGAATCAAAAGACAACTGTGTCAGTGGGTGCATTTTTGGAGAAAGTATATGTTGTTTCTGGATCTCCAACTCAGCATCCATCTGGTGTTTCTAAGTCCAATAATAAATTGACACATGTATTAAAATAACAGCTCAGCATACTCAGGTCACATAAAGCAAAAAGATACATTTGCCCTCTAATTTTCTCTCATCCTGCCATTCTGCGTTTCTGTCTTTTCCTCTTCTCCAAAAGAACACATTTCATATTTCTCTCTCACTCTCTCTCTCTATATTTCTCTCGCAGCACTGAACCATATCAGTCACCACTCACTAACACCTCCATTTTCCCTCTCTCAACTCAAATCCTTGAAAGCCACTGCCTAATATCACCGGTCATCAACAGTTCTGACGAGACCGACCTTTGTCTCGTCGAAAAATGCCTTATCTCTCTGTTTCTCTTGCACCATTGTAGTACACCAGTCACCAGCACCTCCGTCTTCCCTCTATCAACTACAAACCTTGACAGCTGCTACCTAGCATCGCCGATCATCATCAGTCTTGTTGGAAAACGTCCGAAATTGCCAAAAGTTTTCGCGCCGCTTTCAACACTGACTTTGCAAGAAGGTTTCTCCTCACTATTTTTCATTTTATTTTCTGAATTTTCTGTTTATATATGTGTCTTGTTTCTTATTTAAAAAGAGAACTTGTACTGTCTACTAAAATGCTTCAGTGAGGATGAATGCACTAATAATACAGTAAAAGTTTTTTTTTTTCAAAAAATTGTTCTTTTGGATTAGATTAAAAGTGGTTAGTATAATGTAGTTTTATAAGTAGAGAAATAAAGCTTCTTTCTTTGTTTATTAGTTGATTTAATGTATTTGATGGTTGTGCTTGATTTTCAGGTATTATTTATTTGTTAGATTTTTTCTTTCTTTTTTAGCTATTCATGTTAAAGATGATTTTTTTTAGACGCACTTAAGTTTGCAATATGTGTTGGCTTACTTAGAATTTTCATATTTTTTTTTCATTCATTGTAATAGTTTTTTTTCCATGGTGTAGGGATTGATGCAATACTTTTGTTATGTTATTTTTGCTGAAGGAATTGATTTTAAAAAATATTTTCGTACTAATAGTCTCATTTGAGGTATTTAATCTATTTTTTTGTCATTTTCTTAGATTAAGTCTTTGGTTGATTTATTATGAAAAATTATGTTATTTTGATAATTAGTATAAAGCCTACTCGAGTTTCAATGTGTTTATAGCTGAGGACCAGCGGGTGGCTGGCAGCAATTCTTTTTTTATGACTTTATGGTGATTTATGTATATTTATAATCATCTTTTCATGATGTTCATTCAATATATCTTTTTTTTCCCATGATTAGGTTCAACTAGTCATGGATTTTTCAAATAATATTTTTGTTGCTGTTGAGGACAATGTAAAATGGAAAAGTTTGAAAATGTAACTTTGGGTGAATGTGATGAAATTAAAATTGGAATGCAAGTGAGGTCTGAAGAAGAAGCATATAACCTTTATAATGAGTATGCTTTTAAAAAGGGCATATAACTTTATCTTTATCAATCTTTTGCATGCATTCTTGACTTTCTTGTAGTTAGCATATTATTATTCTTAGACCAACAAAGAATGCCCTCCCTAATTCAGACCTCCCAACTCTCTCTTAGTGAAGCTTGGAACTTTCTTTCCCTACAACCAACAAACCAACAGGTAACACATTATAATCAATAGAACTTAAAAAATTGAACTCAAATAACTATTTAACAATGTAACTGATCATCAAAACCATCACTCTATTTTAAAAAAGATAAACAAATATTTCTACAGTACCAAGAACTTACCAAAACTCAAAACCCAAGTAATGCCTAGGCAATAAAGTTTCTCATTCCTATAGCACATATTATTTATCTTATGAGACTCAAATAATAAGAGAATGCATCACCTCAATTCTCTAACTATTCAATGTGGTAGAATTAAACTATCCAAGGAAACATAACAACAGTTCTCTAACATGGTTCAAAGAAACATAAAAATATAATCTATAAGATATAAGATATAAGATATATACTAATCAAACATCACCATCATATTAACAAAATTATAATGTATACTAAACATAATTGTAGCACCTAACAAATTCATTTCGGTTATAGGCTACAAAGAAAATAATTGGAGATTGAAAGTAAGTTGTGATATACTCTACAATAAAAAAGATATAGCCCAACGTAGAATCAACTTATGTTCGTAGCCAGCAATTTAAAATGCATAACAATAAGTTTTTTACTCAACTCAATCACTGGGGCATTTATCAAGCATGTTATATGCATGAACTTAACTAGAGCATGAACCAAAAAGCAAGGGAGGTTGGTCTTGGCCAACAAATTACACACAATCAAATCATTGTAAAATGGACCAAATTCCTCCTTACTTATAGCTAAGGCAATATGAACTATATTCAAGTAACAACGCCATCAGAATCATCTCTTCCTGAAACAAAAACACCCAAATCTCACCCCATAACAGACCAAAACCAAATCCATCATCATACAAATCTTGCAACATCAGGTGTTCTCATCCCATAACAGAACATAACCATTTCAAGTAAGATTTGGTTATAAAAATAAGACCCTTCTAAGGTGAGATTATGGTGCCATATCCAACATCATAAAAAGATACCATTTTATTTTTGGTAAGAAAAAAAATTAAAAAATGTGAAAAATACAGAAAATAACTAGAAAAAGAGAGAAGAAAACCTTCTTGTGACATCAAGTGTTGGATGAAGTGAGAAAGCTTCCGAGTTGGGGATTGGAAGCAACGAGAATGAAAGACGATTTTGGGGGTTTCAACTAGACAAAGTCCTGTCTTGTTGGATCTAGTGATGTTCGACAACGTAGATCCGGCAGCGATGCTAGGTAACAACTGTGGAGGTTGGAGGAGAGAGAGCAGAGATAGAGAGAATTTTGGAGGAGAGAGAGCATAAATAGAGATAATTTTTATTTTGCCAAAAGGGAAATGTGTATTGTTAATGGCGGAGTTTAGAAATTTTTAGGAGCATTTTTGTCTCTTTCTTTTAAGTGACCTGAGTATGCTAAGCTGTTATTTTAATACATGTGTCAATTTATTATTGGACTTAGAAACACCAGATGGATGCTGAGTTGGAGATCCAGAAACAACATATACTTTCTCGCATTTTTGGGTGCTAAAAAGGACAGTGACAGTGTTGCTTTTATTTGTTTGTAAGCAGGAAAAACAGTTGGTGGTGATGAAACTGACTAATGGAATCATTTGTTTATTCAGACTTTGTGGTCCAAACCACACCCATTTGTCTTGTCCGTTTTGGTGGGTCTATATCTTGGCTCAGGCCTAAAGGACCCAAAACAAATCAATCAAATATTCAATCATTTTTCCTAATATTTACTTTAAAATAGCAATACTGATTGATAATAGACTAAACAATCCAAGGAACTAACATGGAGGATGGGAAGCAACTTGATAATTAGATTCAATATATGATTCTGATGGATTGTATCTATATGTAGAAAAATTGACATGGTCTGTTTCATGGGTAAACTCAAAAGTGAATGTAATTAGGCAATTGTTCAAGGGTGCTGAATATGCTTGAGTATGTTAAGTAACTTACAATGGCATTGAGTAAATGTCTTTGGAATATACATATAGCCACCATTTGCAGGAGTTGCTGAAGGCTGTCGTAGACAACTTCTCCAGCTTAGCACACAGTGAAGAGCAAGAAATGCCTCTGTAAGCTTGATCATGAGATGACTCTCTACAGACTATATGGTCAAAAGAACAATTATGTTGACATTCGATCACCAATAATCACCACATGAACACTTCCCATCCTTAAAATGGTGAAACCGGCTATTATCCCTAACAATAATCTCTCTCTGAACAATCTTTGATATAAACTTTATAGCTGTGTGGCAGTCCCCGCAGACTCGAAGGTTCTTTATTACTCGAATTGTTGTTCCGTCAGGAGTGCTAATAATACCAAAAACTATGGCAAGTCTCTCACTATGGGAATATAGTAAGTTTCTCTTATGTTCCTCTTCAACATCATGGAGTACTTCTTTAGTGTCAGGAACATACCCTTCTTGTTCCATTTGCTCCAAAAGATCTCTCATGGCCTCGTTTATTTTGTGATAGTATGGATGGGATTCATCTCCGACCACAAAAGCATGTATCTTGTTTTTAACGTCGATACCGCTCCAAGCTGGTGTCTTTTTTATGCCCTTATTTCTCATAGAGAATCTTAACCTTGCCGCATCATTCCATCTCTGAGCAGCTGAATATGTATTTGACAGGATAACATAAGCTCCCGTATTATTGGGATTGATCATAAATAATTTATCACCAACCTTTTTCAGCCAACTCAACATTCTTGTGGACACTACAAGCAGACAGACACTGTCATTAAGTCCACCATGCATGTTAGGTATGAATTCATATGCTTCCTCCAATTTTCCGGCACGACCAAGAATGTCTGCCACTGCAGCATAGTGTTCAAAGCTTGGAGCAATCCCATAATCCTTGGTCATACTGTTGAAATAACTTCATGATGTATCTACCCAACCAGCATAACTGCAAGCAGTTAATACAACTACAAAAACCACGGAGTTTGGTTTCACACATACCTTTCCCATCTGCTCAAAAAAATGAAATAGCTTCATAGGCGTGTCCATGCAAAGCATTGCCCATGATACTGTTTGTCCATGACACTATGTCATGGAGCTCCATTTTATCAAAATACATCTTGCCAATCTAATGTTGCCACATTTGGCATACATGTCCAAAGTGAGCTGGCTATGAACACATTATCGTCAAATCATTTCCTGATTATGTATCCATGGAGTTGCTTCCCCAGATGCAGGTTGTCAAATGAGCACAAGCTGGCATGATACAAGAGAAAGAAACATGCCTATGTCTTCTTTTAGCCATTAACATCTGCCTAAAGAATTATAGTCCATCATCAAACAGGCCATTCTGCACAAACCCTGCTATAAACGAGTTCGGTGAAATTGCATCTTTTAGAGGTAAGAGACAAAATACCCGATGTGAATCTTCCACTCGTGTACACTTTGCGTACATGTCAATCAAGCTACTTCCTACGCACACATTCGTATATAATCCATGCCTAAAAGTGTACCCATGTATCTCCTTTCCCTTGATAACATCGACATAGTCAGCAAAAATAGGAAGGACACTGGACAAAGTAAATGAATCAGGCTTTAAGTTAGCGTTCCACATTTGTCTAACCATCTTCAAAGCTTTTTCATACAAGCCATTTCGCACAAGTCCCACAATCACAGTATTCCATGAAACGAGATCCCTTACTGGCATCATTTCAAATACCTTCCAAACGCTATCTGATCGCAAAGGCTTTACATCATTAATTCTCCCATTAGTATGATGATCAACTTTCCTACTACTCTTGCTATAAGGCAACTGATCGCTTACTACATCTAAATTCACATTACGGCGAACATCCACAGTCCGTTTCTCAAATGCACATATAAAACCATTCGCATTATCAAGAACCTCATCACAACCAGCTAATCCACTACTTGTTTCACCAATTCTATTTTGTTGAGGAATTTTATCAAGCACTTCATGTCCATGCACTTTTCTCCCACAATTCATTTTAGAACCACGTAATCTATCATACATACTCACATCCAAACTTTGAAACTTCGCATACATATTCATAAGAGCATTATTAGTGTACAAATCAAGATCCACACCGAGTCTAATAATGCAGCCATGAACAGATTCACCAAACCTCAAGTCAACCAACAAAGTACATGACTTTAACACTGCAACGTGCCTCACTATCTACTGTAACAAGTGCTCCTAAAATTGGTCTCTTCGAGGGAACCAAGCCTCCAGGTATTAAAGATAAATAGGAATCAATCAAACTTTTCATTCATTTTGCATAAAAAACTTCAATTACAGCTTGAGATTTCCTAAATACAACATGAAAATAACTACCCAGTTGGTGGAACCTCCTAACAAGGCCACTAACATTCTGGAATTGAAAAAGAAACCTGCTAAAAGAACTGCTACAACTGAACATGGAACTGCTAAAGAAACTGCAACGTGAAAATCATGAAATAAACAAAAACATGAAACTGGACTTAAGACTGGATTGAAGCCCATATCAGAGCTTGCCTAACTTAGGCCCATAGCAAGCCTTCCCCCTTAGAAAACCTTGTCCACAAGGTTAGGGTATTTAGACTGGGCGTCCAGCTCTTCCCAGCTTGCGTTCTCAGTCGTGATTCCCTGCCATTTGACCAGCACCTCCACCATGGCTTGGTTATTCCTCTTCTTGAGCCTCTTCCCCAAAATCAGTTCTGGCTCCGGATGGATCGCGCCTTCGTCGTCAACATGGGGTAATGTGTGGATTACTGGATTGTTATTTCCAATGCGTCGTTTGAAATCCAGTGTAGTGATGATGATGGCTGCTAAGATGATATTGGGAGTGTAATAGAACGGTGGCATGAGAAACAGTAGAGTCACTAGCACTGTCGACGCCATTACTATGTTAGAAACTGTTGTTTGTGCTCCAGTATTGCAGTTCACAGCAGAACGTGAAAATGATCCTGTGGTAACAAAACATGAGGTACATGAACCAGTCATGTTCATGAAACCAATCGCCATAATTTCTTTATTGCTGTCAACTTGGTAGCTCTTTAGAGCAGCAAATGTCCTACTGAGTGAGAGGATCCCTGTAAAGTGGCCAATCATTGAGATGTCTTGAGTCTTTGAATTGAAAAAGAAGACTATTAGAGTTGACAGTATAACTGATGTCAATGGGGCAGCTGCTGACACCCAGAAAAGCTTTGGTTTTCTCATGCTAATTTGTCTTGTTGTCAACAGAAATACAAGGAAGCCGAAACCGATTACAATGGTTTCCCAGTACCACTCCTCTATCTGATGGAAAACAGAGGACATAACAGGAATAAATTGCATCTTGCTAGTGTAGTGAACGATTCCAAGCAATCCTTTAAGTTGTTGCAAGGATACAATAACTGTGGCCCCAGCCATGAACCCAACAAGTGTAGCCTTTGATAGAAAATCGATTATAAAGCCTAGTGTCACGGGCCAAACTTTGGTGTCACCAAGTTGGGTCCGTGCGGCACTTGTTAGCGTTGCACCTAACAAGTCAGCCTAGAATCGACCCTGCAAGGTCGCACCCATGGTTAGCCATTTATAGAACGGAACATTATTAGGCAACAAAGTAAAGCAAACATCCATAAGCATACATCCACAAGGCATAAGATAATGAAACACATTCAAGCAACACATTCGGACATAGCAATTGGAAATCAAAAGGAAGCATGTTTCATTAAGCAAGCCAACTAAGGGCGAGGGAGTACACAGCTAAAGCCCCTAGTATGCTGGTGGCCAAGGCCCTTCTAAGGTGCCCGGGTCACCCCCCCTAAAGAGGTTTTAAAGACATTGCACAAGTGACACTAGGAAACACACATGATGCTTGAGTTGTCACCCCCCCTAAAATAGAAAATAAAATAAAATAAAATAAGAAAATACAAAAGTGCACACCCTAACACCACATGCAAGCGGCCATGGGCAAGACATGCGCCCTGGACAAGCTTGGATTGTAGGTGCGTTACATCCTCCCCCACTTAATCTGTCGACGCCCTCGTCGACACATCTGAACTGCGCCTCCTCTGTTCTTCACCTCGGTGCTGACAGGCTTGAAAGTCTTCACTCTTCTGCTTTGGTTGGTGCAGGTCTTCGGCTCTCTCGTCTCGACGCTGAAGGATTGTAAAGTCTTCGATCTTCTGCTTAAACTGCTGCAGGTCTTCGGCTCTCTCCCAACTAGTCTCTTCATCTCCCAAGTCTCGCCACTTCACTAGGAACTCCTTTCCACGTCGCTGGTCTCCAGTCACAACTCTGTCTGCCAAAATCTCCTCAACTTCTCTCGTGGCTGTCTTCTTGGTTGGTTCTTCAATCTCCGGTCTTCGTGATTGGTTACGGGTAGCATCACCGCTATCTGCATGAAAAGGTCTTAACCTGCTGACATGAAAAACTGGGTGCATCTTCATCCACGCTGGAGTCTCTACTTTGTAGGAAGTCTTTCCCACCTTTTTAAGAATGGCAACCGGTCCTTCATACTTCCTCACTAATCTCTTGTCTCTGTTCCCTCTGAACCGCATCTGTTCTGGATTTAACTTGATCAACACCAAATTTCCAGGTTGGAATTCTAGGGGTCTTCTATGCTGATCTGCCCATTTCTTCATCCTCGCGGAGGCTTTTTCCAGGTAAGCTCGAGCAATTTCTGCATTGGTTCTCCATTCCTTCGTGAAATTGAAAGCTCGCGGACTCTTCCCTGTATACTCTGTCACTGTGTGTGGGAGTAGAGGTTGTTGACCCATCACTATTTCAAAGGGAGTTTTATTGGTGGCGGAGCTCTTCTGAGAGTTGAAGCAAAATTGGGCAACGTCAAGAAGTTGTGCCCAATTTCTCTGGTTGGCACTAACAAAGTGGCGTAGATACTCCTCTAACATTCCATTGAATCTCTCTGTCTGCCCATCTGTCTCAGGGTGGTAACTTGTTGACATGTTCAATTGGGACCCAAGTAGTTTGAAGAGTTCAGACCAGAAGGTTCCTGCAAATCTCTGATCTCGGTCACTCACAATTTGTCTAGGTACACCCCAATACTTCACCACATGCTTGAAAAATAGTTTTGCAGTTTCTTCTGCCTTACAATACTTCGGTGCTGGTATGAATGTTGCATATTTGGAGAACCTATCAATAATTACCAAGATGTTGGTTAGTTCACCAATTTTTGGAAGGTTGGTTATGAAGTCAAGAGAGACGCTCTCCCATGGCCTGTTGGGGACACTCAATGGTTCCAATAATCCAGGAGTCTTCAACTTCTCTACTTTATCCTGTTGGCAAATAAGACATGTCTTCGTGTACTCCATCACATCATCCCGCATCTGTGGCCAATAGTATCCTTGTTTGAGAAGCATGAGTCCTCTGCCAACCTGGGGTGGCCAGCCCACAAAGTATCGTGACATTCTTTCAGGAGAATCTTCCGTAGGTTTTCTGTTTTCGGAACATACAAACGATTTCCTTTCGTCCACAAAAGTCCGTCTTCAAACCAGAAACGACGAGCCTTGCCCTCACTGACTAGCTTCAGAAGTGCTCTAGAGACATGGTCCTTTCCAAGTTTGTTACGGATGAGTTCTCTGATGGGTAGTAGAGAGGTGCTGAAAGACATATGGTTAACGCCCTTAAGTGAATGAGTTCAGACTTTCGACTCAAAGCGTCAGCCACCTGATTCAAGCATCCTGCTTTATGCTCAAAATGGAAGTCGAACTCGGCTAAAAACTCCTGCCATCGAGCCTGTTTCGAAGTAAGCTTTGGTTGAGTGAGGAAATAACTGACTGCAGAGTTGTCTGTTTCACCACAAATCTCGACCCAAGGAGGTAATGTCTCCACACCCGTAGACAATGTATCACGCCAGTAGCTCTTTTTCCTGTGCTGTATATCGTCGCTCCGCTTCGGAAAGCTTACGACTCTCATAAGCATAGGATGGCCTTCCTGTAGCAACACCCCTCCAAGTGCAAAGTCGGAAGCATCTGTCTGAACTTCGAAGGGTTTGGCAATATCTGGAAGGATGAGTACTGGGTCCTCTACCATCGCTTCTTTTAAACTCTCAAAGGCTTCTCTGCACGCATCGGTCCATCCCCATGTCACTTCCTTCTTCAATAGTTCCGTTAGGGTATTGCCTTCTTGGAGTATCCCCTTACGAATCTCCTATAGTAGTTGGTAAGCCCAAGGAATGACCGCAATTCTCTGACATTGGTTGGGGTGCTCCACTCACGAATTGCTCGTACTTTCTCCATGTCCATGCGGATATGACCCTGCTCTATAATATGGCCGAGGAATCTGATGCGTTCTTGGGCGAATGCGCGCATTTTTCCTTCTTCACAAATAGTCTATTATCCTTCAATTTCTGGAATACCATGGCAAGATGTCTTTTGTGTTCCTCCAAGGTGGTACTATAGATTACAATGTCATCCAGGTAAACCACCACAAATTTGTCGAGTATTCGTGGAAAACTTCATTCATCAATGTGCAAAATGTTGCAGGGGATTAGTCAGCCCAAACGGCATCACCAAGAACTCAAATGCTCATATCGAGTAACACAAGTCGTCTTCGGTTCATCCCCTTCAGCTATTCTCACTTGATAATATCCTGAACGCCAATCTAGCTTCGTAAAATACTTTGCCCCACTCAACTGTCGAACAAATCTGCTATAAGAGGAATGGGGTAGGAGTTTCGCACCGTCAACTTGTTCAGAGCCCTATAGTCGATACACAATCTCAAACTTCCATCCTGTTTCTTCTGGAATAAGACGGGGGCTCCAAATGGGGCCTTCGACGGTCTGATGAAGCCTGCCTGCAACAGTTCATCTAGCTGCTTGCGAAGTTCTGCCAATTCTGGTGGAGCCATTCGATAAGGTGCTCTTGCCGGGGGTTTTGCTGAATGAACTAATTCAATTCGGTGATCGATGGATCTCCTCGGAGGTAAGGCCCTGGGAAGCTGGTCAGGCATCACTTCTGGAAATTCTTCTAACACCTTGTTGATCTCAGGTGCAGGGGTTTCTTCTCTTCCTTCTCCAATTAGCGTAGGAATGGCAATGAATGTCGGTTCCCGTCTCCTGATCCCCTTCTTGAACTGGATTGCAGATAGAAATCTCCCTTCCGGGGGAGGTTTTACCTTTGCTGGTACTACGGCAGGTTTTTCCCCCATGATCAATAAGCTCCCTGCAGCTGGGACAGGGATGGCCCCCTTATCGAGCAGGAATTCCATTCCTAGAACAATATCAAAGTCATCCATTTGGACCGCTACAAGGTCAGTTTGTCCTTCCCACGTGCCGATCTTCACTCTTACTTGTCTCGCTAACCCACTCGTAGGTAGCGCTTGTGAATTGACAGCTTTCATACGGCCCGCGTCCCGCTCTAACTTGAGCCCCAGACGCTTCGCTTCGGCGGTAGAAACAAAGTTATGGGTGGGCCCCCGTGTCCACCATAACACTTTTTGCCGCAACCTCATTAATCAACGCATCAACAAACATAAGGCCTTTTCTCGAGACCTTCTGAGTTTCTGTCTGTTTGTTCAGGGCATTAAGCATCCTCAATGCCACCATTCGGCCAGATTCTTTCCTTTTCCAGGGTCTTTTCAGCCGTACGTCGTCGTTCTTCCTCTTCTTCTTGTGCTAATAGGGCTGTCATTCTGGATTTCTTCGGGCACTCCATAGCTCGATGCGGCCCATCACAAATCCAGCAACTTAAGGGCTTTTTCCCATTTGGAGGACCATTCTGAGGTGCCGGCCATTTAAAGTTTGAGGAGCTTGACTCCACTCTCCTGTCTGCTCCCCCACTTCTTTCATTACTCCAATTTCTGGGCTTCTTATTCCCACTGTCATTATTAGTAGGCGCCAGTGGAGGTCTCTTCGATGGAGGTACCTCAAGGGAGTAATCAGTTAGTTGCTCCGCAGCAGCTTGGGCGGAGGGCAAGTCTTTCACCCGTTGCCTCTGTAACTCTGTTCTAGCCCAAGGCTTCAACCCTTCGATGAAATAGAAGAGTTTATCTTGCTCGGACATGTCTCGAATATCCAGCATCAATCCGGAGAACTTCCTTACATATTCCCGGATGGAGCCTGTATGCCTTAGTTCCCGTAGTTGACGCCGAGCCATGTAAGCCACATTTCCTGGCAGGAATTGGGTCTTTAGCTCACGCTTCAAATCCTCCCAATTGTTAACGACGCATCGACCTTCTTGGATTTCTATGTGTTTTGCCCTCCACCAAGACTTCGCATCTCCAGACAAGTACATCAAGGTTATTGAGACTTTGTCCCCTTCTTCTTCTATTCGTGAAGCTGTGAAGTACTGCTCCATGTCAAAGAGGAAGTTCTCGAGGGCTTGTGCGTCTCTAACGCCATCATATACTCTAGGTTCTGGGATTTTAGACCTTTTCTGCTCCGCGTTCTGAGTAGTCGTAGGCAAATTAGAGACAGCAAGGGCGGTGAGGTTCACCCTTACGCTTAACTCGGCCAATTGCTCTTTCAAGGAGCTCACGGCAACTTGCCAATTATTGGCATCTCCCCCTTCTCGTGTGGCACTGGTGCTAGCACTCGTTGCTTGAGTCTCTAAGGCACTTACCCTGGTTGTTAGGGCCTCCAGTACCTTGATAGTTTGCCTCAGATTTTCGACATCAGAGGTTTTGTTTGTGAGTGTTGTGATGTAGCCATCAATATCCACTAGTTTTTTCTCGACAGCATCCAGGCGCGTTTTTGAGGACGCCCTCGTAGCCATTTTATCATACAACCTTGAACTACGCTTTGATACCAACTGTCACGGGCCAAACTTTGGTGTCACCAAGTTGGGTCCGTGCGGCACTTGTTAGCGTTGCACCTAACAAGTCAGCCTAGAATCGACCCTGCAAGGTCGCACCCATGGTTAGCCATTTATAGAACGGAACATTATTAGGCAACAAAGTAAAGCAAACATCCATAAGCATACATCCACAAGGCATAAGATAATGAAACACATTCAAGCAACACATTCGGACATAGCAATTGGAAATCAAAAGGAAGCATGTTTCATTAAGCAAGCCAACTAAGGGCGAGGGAGTACACAGCTAAAGCCCCTAGTATGCTGGTGGCCAAGGCCCTTCTAAGGTGCCCGGGTCACCCCCCCTAAAGAGGTTTTAAAGACATTGCACAAGTGACACTAGGAAACACACATGATGCTTGAGTTGTCACCCCCCCCCTAAAATAGAAAATAAAATAAAATAAAATAAGAAAATACAAAAGTGCACACCCTAACACCACATGCAAGCGGCCATGGGCAAGACATGCGCCCTGGACAAGCTTGGATTGTAGGTGCGTTACACCTAGCATGAGTAGGCCTAAAGAGCCAGGATTGGGTGTGTCTTTAGAATTTGTCCAAAACTCCTTCCCAACCTCCACTGTCCAGTCAGTAGGAGTCAGACCTTTTAATACCACATTGTCTCCCTTCCATTAAAATTGCATGCTCAAGTTATTAAAATCCCATAAGATAGGTCCAAGTTGTTGCAACCAATTTACACCCAAAACCATCTCACAGCCCCCTAAATGCAGCAAGTATAAAGGAACCTGAAAGGAGTTACCTTGTATCTTGAAAGTCACCTTCTCACATAAGCCATGGCAAGGAATTTTATCACCATTAGCAATAGTCACTTGGAGCTGTTTCCCTTCCTGAATTGGTAACAATAACTTCTTTGCCATTTGTGCAGCTATAAAGCAATGCGTGCTGCCAGAATCAATAAGCACGGACAGTGACTGATTTCCTAATTTTCCCAGCACTCGCATGGTCCTGGATGAAGGGGAACCAGTCATAGCATTGAGGGAGATCTCTACTTTACCTTCTCTACAGGCGAGCGATTGCTCTCCTGCCCATTCGTCGCTGACCTCTCCTCTCTCCAACACATGGTCCACCCCGAAATTGACGCCATCGAGTAAGAATATCGTTGGTTTTTTGCATCTATGGCCACTGTGCCACTTCTCATCACAATAGTAGCATAACCCTTTCTCTCTTCTCTCCTTCATTCTTTCATTGGTAATTTGAGTGGTGTTGATGGTATTTTTGGTTGCAGGATGGGTTTGCTCAGATGACCATGTTTGGGCCTGTTTTTTACTAGAGTTATGGTTTGGGAGTTGGCTATTGTTTAAGGAATAAGGCGAAATTCGGGCAGATTTGTGGGTTAAGGCAGTGAACCTTTCTTGTAATTTAGCCACCCCCAAAGGCTTGGGTGACATCGGTGGGGTTTGCAAGGCGAACATGAATTTCTAACTCCTCCCTCAAGCCAGCTAGGAAACAACTAAAGCTTATACTCGGCACTAAGATTAGGAAGCCGATTAGACAAGAACTCAAAATTGGGCCTTATACTCCTCGACGGTTGAATTTTGTGACAAGCGTTTGAATTGGGCAGCGGGATCATCATAAGCGGATGGACCAAACCTAACCATGATAGATCTTGAAAGATGCTCCCAACTTGTAAGCTGCCTTGCGTTTTCCATTTCCTGGAACCACACTAAGGCTGGACCTTCCATATAGTAAGAAGCTAGCATAATTCGGTGTTGTGGATGGGTGTTATGGATTGCAAAAAAGTGGTTTGCCTTGTATAACCAACTCATAGGATCCTCTCCCTCAAATCGAGGAAACTCAACTCGAGGTACTGCCAAGCGAATTCCATGTAAGTCATTGTTGCGAGGTGCTAACTCTTCCATCTCACCTCCTTGTCGTCTTTGATTTTGCATGAGATTGTCAAGCCGTGTGTTCACCCCTGCCAGTTGCTGCATAATCCTCTCGAGTGACTGCTGCTGCGCCTCTCCAAGGTCTGCTGTTGGAGAGTTAGTGCTTGGTCACTGGCGCCCTGAGCTTGCTGAAGTCCCACCCCACCGCGTCAGCTAGTTGAGCAAGACGAGTGCCTTCTGCCATGGGGATCGAGTGCTCTGATACCAATTGCAACGTGCCTCACTATTACTGTAACAAGTGCTCCTAAAATTGGTCTCTTCGAGGGAACCAAGCCTCCAGGTATTAAAGATAAATAGGAATCAATCAAACTTTTCATTCATTTTGCATAAAAAACTTCAATTACAGCTTGAGATTTCCTAAATACAACATGAAAATAACTACCCAGTTGGTGGAACCTCCTAACAAGGCCACTAACATTCTGGAATTGAAAAAGAAACCTGCTAAAAGAACTGCTACAACTGAACATGGAACTGCTAAAGAAACTGCAACGTGTGAAAATCATGAAATAAACAAAAACATGAAACTGGAAAGACTGGATTGAAGCCCTATCAGAGCTTGCCTAACTTAGGCCCATAGCAAACACAAAAGGGAACACATTGTGATCTGGGTATACACCAGAAGTCATCATTCGTACGAAAGATGTCAAGGACTCAACAAAAATGTCATTTTGAGTGAAACATCTGATGATAGATTTCCAGGCAAGAGCCGGGGCAGGCGATTTGAGGATGTTGAAGAGATTGAGAGCTTCATGTAAGAGGTTAAAGTTGGTATAGATAAAGAGGAGTTTGGAGATAAGAAATGGAGAATTGAGGTCTTGGGTTTTGAAGATTTGGGCATGGATTTGTTTGGCTTGGAATTTGGTTGTCAGGGTTTTGGTGGATGTCATTTGTAGGAGTGATCAGTTTGAAGAATGGACTTGACAGTTTATGCTTCTTGGCAGTTGGTTGTTGGCACTGGCGGCAAAGAGTTTTTTGGTTCATTTAAATGTTAGTTATCTTTCTTCACGCTTAAATGTAAAATGCGAGCCCAACTTTGTCCATGCGACTGTCTGTCCGCACAAGTAAGATTATAACTTGTTACAATCTAAGATTCAAGGCAATTGATGCAACGAAAGAGCATGAAGAAACATTAAATTTATTATACCAGACACTAAAGAAAATAAAAGAAATTTATGCATTTGAATCTAGGACATAGTTAATAAGCAAAATATTAGGCGCACAAGCCTTGAAATAAGTCAATATTTTGAAGGCCTTTTTTTCCCAACAAATCTTGAAACAAGGCATTTGATGAAATAAAACTATACATAATTTGTGTCGAGGCGAGAAACTGAGAGCCTATGAAGAAGCATTTAAGTTATAGACTTAATTGAGTCTCAAGTTCTCTGTCAACTCAGTACTACGGGATTTTGATAGCTACCAAAACCATCAAGTCAAGACAAACATTACATATTCCTTGTATAAAGAAGAAAGATAAATTGAAATAGAGAAAGAGAAAGAGAAAGAGACCATCATCAATTTATCATTCAGAAGTAAAAACTAAAACCAGGACATACACACAGAGGAAGCAGTGGCACCAGATTTCTGATCCAATACCTTTCGACACGAATTAAAACCAAATACCAGTAAGTGATACTACATCAAAATTTCAATAATTCCAAAAACCTTGAAACGAAGCTTAAGCATTCAATTCAGTACAATAGTTTTCATAAATGTCACATGAACATTGTTCCTTGAAGCAAACAAATTCATAGAGATATTACAATATGGAACTGTTCTGCCTGCAGAAAGCCAGGAGAGACCAAAATGTTTCATTTTTTGGTCTAAAGAGCATCTCAATCATCTTCTCTTTCGGGGGGCAGACTGTGAGAATTAGAGAAGAAAATGTATATTAACATTTACTTAATTAGAACTTACAAATGAGAGGCCTTTATATGGCATTTATACAACTAACATAATAAATACACAACTACTATATTAAACACAACTACCAACTATATAATTACTAACACAACACACAACTACTAACAACACACAACTAATATCTAACATCCCCCTCAAACTCAAGGTGGTTTAGACGAAACCAAATTGAGTTTGGAAACAAGTGTAGTGTAACGTCCCGGAAGAAAGGATTGGTGAAGACATCAGCTAGCTGATCAGTGGATTTGAGATACTTCAAGGAAATAGTGCCAGAAGCAACGTGTTGGCGAATGAAATGGCAATCGATCTCAATGTGTTTGGTGCGCTCATGAAAAACATCATATGTGCTATTGCAATAGCACTTTTGTTGTCGCAGTAAAGAGTGAGAGATGATGGTTTGAGGGACTCCCATATCTTCTAGAAGCCAACGTAACCATAGAAGTTCAGTTGTAGTAGCAGCAACAGCTCTATATTCAGCCTCAGTACTCGAGCGGGCAACCAATGTCTGTTTCTTGCTGCGCCAAGAATAAGTGAATCACCAAGAAAAATACAGTATCCTGTAGTTGATCGACGATCAGTGGGGTCTCCTGCCCAGTCAGAATCAGAATAGGCTCGAAGAACCAATGATGAAGTAGCAGAAAAATGGAGACCTGTAAAGAG
>SKCR01007546.1:0-111311 GCA_019454045.1 Zanthoxylum bungeanum | reverse complement strand
TGGATGTGATGCCAAGACGGAAGTATCACTTCAGTCATATTGGAGATGATGTCACGCTGGATACGGTATTAGTGCTCTTAAGTGCTGCGCGGCCATCGGGTTATTATGACAAGGTCATGTGTATCCGATTATAGAGACTAGTTACCAGACATCCGACATGTGCTTCGTACGGGGCAGACACTTATCCAGCCCCAGGCCGAGCACGTGACTATCCGATACTGGGCCAATACACAAAATACAATCGTATACTACGCTTGATATAGATCTTAATATTCTTAATGGATATGTCCGGAGAATTGGGAAGACTTGGTGCTTTGCTAGGAGTCGACCTTGTCTCGTAAATCGGTAAAACGTGGTACTTGGTACGTACGTGATTCGGATACTCCGACGACCGTATTTACTGCCAACTTATCCGGGGATCTCATGGGTCGCTTCCCGATAATCCACCGATGACGCACAACTCGCACTCTTGAATAATCTGGGATTATATAGAAGAAGAGAAAAATTAATCTAGGATTAATAACGGAGATATTTTATCTAGGATAAAATATCGTCTAGAGAGAGATAATGATTAATTCGGAATTAATCGATGAATTAATATATTCGATATATTAAATGAAATTAGATTTCGACGCGGAATTAAAATTAGATTTTAATTCGGGCGAACGAATTAATTTAGAATTAATTCGTTAGCGACGTGAATAGTGAATTCGCTAGGCGTAATCATCTAATTATGACGCGACGGAAAAATCGTTAATTTGGAATTAATGAACCCGAGCTCGAGTGTGATTGCGAGCGCATTCGTATTTCGAATTCGAGTGCGGCATCGCAAGTCGCATCAAGTGTCAAATCATTCGTCACATCAAGCGTCAAAACAAATGTCACTTTGAATGATGTGATTGATTGATGTGATTGATTGATTGAAAGACATGTCACTTTATTAAAGTTGATATGACTTGATGGACATTGATATTGGAGTGTGAACACTCAAGCTTATTACATTCAATTTCTTTGACTTTTTGAAAGTTAAATTATTGTTAAATCATTTAATATTTTTCGAAAATATATAACAAAATGATTTACACTTTTGTAATAACTTAACACATTTCTTTCTCTCTCATTTTGCTCTCTCTCTTCTCACGCCCAAAGCTTAGAAGTTCACTGGTTTTGAACCAGAAATGGCGTGACACTAAAGGGAAGCAAAAGTGGTTTTTCATGGTGAGAAATCAAGTGCTAGCAAACTTACGAGTCTTGCGAAGGTGGTAGGGAGGTTCGCCCATGAGCCGGGATCCGTCGGACGAGGCTTGGAGCTCCGTTTTCTCAGCTCAAATCTGAAAATCGAAGGCAGTGGACTGCTGCAGTTGGCGCCCTTGGCAGTGAGCTTTTTGGGCTTCATTCGTCTTCAAATCGACTCAACCGATCGATGTGAGTATTCCGCTACCTCCGTTGATGTATTCACGCATTGTTTTCATGTCTTGTTGATCTTAGGACCTAGATTAAAACCAACAATGAGTCCCGGGGTTGAGGCCCACATCATCAGCAGTTTTTTGGGACAAGTCCCAGGGTTGAGGCCCACATCATCAGCAGTTTTGGGGATGAGTCTCAGGGTTGAGGCCCACATCATCAGCAGTTTTGGGGATGCGTCACAGGGTCGAGGCCCACAATACCGGGAATGGCGCTCCAGGAATGAAGCATGGGTTGAGGCACATATCATCATCAGTTGTATTTCCGGGATGCGTCACAAGGTCGAGGCCCACTGCATCATTCGTCGGGAATGGCGCTCTGGGAATGGAGCATGGGTTGAGGCCCACATCATCAGTTGCAGTTCAGGGATGCATTCCAGGGTCGAGGCCCACTGCATCACTCGTCAGGAATGGTGCACCAGGAATGGAGCATGGGTTGAGGCCCATATCATCAGTTGCAGTTCCGGGATACGTCCTAGGGTCGAGGCCTACTGCATCACTCGCCAGGAATGGTGCTCCGGGAATGAAGAATGGGTTGAGGTCCACATCATCAGTTGTAGTTTCGGGATATGTCCCAGGGTCGAGGTCCACTATATCACTCGCTGGGAATGGCGCTCCGGGAATGGAGCACGGGTTGAGGCCCACATCATCACTCCTTGGGAATGGCACTCCGGGAATGGAGCACGGGTTGAGGCACACCCATCAGTTGCAGTTCCGGGATGCGTCCTAGGGCGAGGCCCACTGCATCATTAGCACAGTTTGAGAATAAAGCCCACATTCGGTGGTTCAGGAACAAAGCCCATGGGTCGAAGCGCCTCGCCACCATATCAACTCAGTTCGATGCAGCTGGCAAGTCAGGTGGCAGCTGGCGAGCCAGGTAAGTAAAAATGCATTGCATAACTTTGATAGGACTGTCATTGTCACACACTGCACAAGTCCCATCAAAGTGGGGCGACTGTAGGCACAACATTTTTAGATATAAGTCCCGATGATGAGTCTCACATGGAGACACTACCATTTAAATAGCGGAAGTCGCGGGAAACGGACATCGGAAGGGAAAAGTCAGAAATTGATACCTTGTTGGATTTAATTTGTTTGCTTAGCCTCGGGCTTGCTCGTTAGGCCTTTGTTTTAAAACCTATCATTGGCCCAAAACCCCCGCAAGCCACACACCGAACCCATACACCACCAAGCCACACACCAAGCCCACCAAAAGGACCAACCAGACGCCCAAACCCCCTAATTCACGCCCAAAGCCTTCCAAAATAACAAATTCACACATTAAACACATGTTGAAATCAAATCAAATTACCTTCCCAAATTAAAAGATTCAAATTAAATTTCATCATCACCTTCCAAATTAAATTAAATCACATTCCTAAACTAAATAAAATAAAATAAAATCAAATCAAATCAAATTACCTTCCTAAATTGAAGAGATTTTTTCCTTATGACACACAAATTAAATATCCCCCATAATTACACAATATTCCTTCCCTATTCGCATAAGGACAACCCCAACCTTTGCCTATAAAAAGAAGCACAAAACCAAATCTTTGGAGCCCCTAGTATTCACGCAAAACCAAAAGAAAGTAACCCTCACATTTCTGAAAATCAACCCCATCCAGCAGCCCCATCCACGCCGAACAACAACCCCATCCAGCAGCCTCCATACTCACGCAAATCACCCCATGCAACCAGCCTTCACCACCGCATAAAAATACTCCTGAAGCCAGCCTCCATACTCACGCAAATCACCCATTGAACTGTCTTTAACAAACATCAAAACACAACTAGAAATTACCCCTGAAACCATCGAAAAATAGCCCCTGAACTGCACTCCAAACCACCGAAAACAGCCCTTGAAAACTACCCAGCAACCACCAAAAAAATCTGCCCAGTAAACTACCTAAAACACACCCAAACTGTACTGAAACTGCACCTCATATCACCGAAAATTCTACCCTGAAACACAGCTCAAATACCGCAAAAACAGTGAGCAAACATCAGCCCAAAACAGCGAGGCAATGAAGGAAAACAACAAACCAGTGAATCAGAAAAGTTATGGAGCATCAACCCTTCTGACAACCGCGTAGCGCATTTCCAAAAGACGACTTAAAGGTTAGACCTGGGGGCACCCTTCTATTTATCTCCGCTTATTTTCTATATTTGTTAATATTTCTTCGCATGAGTATTAAAATTTATCCTCGGCAAAACACCCCGCAAACCACACATCACCAATCCACACACCAAGCCCACTAAAGAACCCAAACACATGCCCAAAAGGACCAACCCCACGCCCAAAGCCTTCAAAATAACAAATCCACACATTAAACACATGTTGAAATCTAAACAAATCACATTTGCTAATTAAATAAATCAAATCAAATCCCATAAATTCCTTCCACAAATCACCTCCCTAAATTAGAGTGATCATTTCCTTATAGCACATTAATTAAAAGATATCCCCATAATTACACAATATTTATTTCCTTCCTGAACAAGGACAACCATAACCCTCTCATATAAAAAGACACACAAATCTGACTATCTCATGACTCTGAACCACGACACTCACAAGACCTTCACCCGTCACGCTTATACCTCAAACAAACCACTCACCCACGAAGCTCACAAACCCTCCACTGCCACGCCACTGAATCCCTCTTCATACATCAACCACACTCAGCCCCACGCACGCACAGCCCTTCGCCAATTCAACGTATCACACAGCCTTTACAACTCACAGCCCTCAAACACACACAGCCACTCACAGCCCTCAAACACACGCACACTGACCAGACTCACACACACACAGCCCTCACGCACACACAACCACTCACAACCCTCACGCACCAGCACACTAACCAAACTCACCATCCAGTAGCCCTCATTCAGGCCAAGACAAAAACCTATCCAGCAGCCTTTATCCCACCATGAAACACCATCAAAATAGCCCCCACCGAAAATAGCCCCTGAAAACTACCCAACAACCAAAAAAAAAATCTGCCCATTAAACTACCGGAAAACACCGAAAATCCTGCCCAGTAAACTGCCTAAAAACACCCAAAAACTGTACTGAAACTGCACCTCATATCACCAAAAATTTTGCCCTGACACAGCTAAATATCGAAAAAACAAAAGTGAGCAAACAACAGCCCAAAACAGCGAGACAAAGAAGGAAAACAACAAAACAGTGAATCGAAAAAGTTGCGGAGCATCAACCCTTCCGAAAACCGCGTAGCGCACTTCCAAAAGACGACTTAAAAGGTTATACTTGAGGGCACCCTTCTATTTATCTCGCTTATTTTATATTTTTGTTAATATTTCTTCGAATGAGTATTGTTGGTTAATGTGTGTTATGGCTATTGGATGAATGGATTATGTGTTATCTCTTGCGGTATATCGGATGGTAACCCAGACATAAATTACGTAGCCGAATCTGAATGGACGGTAGTGCTGTCTGTACTTGGGATACAACGCCACGTACCGCTTGAGAGACACACAAATTCCGTTTCATCGAACCTTATGTTTATGCATGACTTAGTCGTTTAGTTTCCAACCTTATGTTTATGCATGATTTAGTCGTTTAGTATTGTAGACACACATATTCTGTTCCGGGCTCATGGCCCGGTTGGGAGTACGGAGTAGCCCACCGGGGAACTAAACCGGAGAATAAAGGAGTCGCCACCCAGTGTGAACTGGGAAAAATGATTTAAGGCCGCATTCACCCCTCGCAAGGGAAGACCTCAAACCGTTGGGTTCGGAATGGTCCCTTACTTATGTCACTTGTAATAAACGGATTTGTGCAATTTTACCCAAGTCTACTCAATATACATTTGCAAAAAGGTAACCTTCACCTAAATTCGTATACGGCTTAAATCTAAGTTTACATGCTTTAAAAGTTAGTTATCATAACGACAAACATATGATATCACACAATGAGCGTGTTTAATTATCAAATACGAAAAATAAATAACAACCTAAACATAAACATAAATTAAACTCCTTTTGCGAAAGAAAATAACTAAATCATGCATAGAGAAATAAAATAATCATGCTTTAAAAATAAACAACATACTAGACTAAATCATGCTAAATAATCTACTAGACTAAATCGTGCTCGAATACAAGGTTGGATGAAACGAAATATGTGTATCTCTCAAGTGTTACGTGGCATTATATCCCGAGTACAAAACACACTGCCGTCCATTCAGATTCGGCTACGGAATTTATATCCGGGTTTCCATCCGATATACCACAAGAGAGAACACATATTCCGTTCACCCGGAATCACATCACACACCAATCCACAATACTCATGCGAAATAAAGTAATAAAATAATTAAAAATAAAGGATAATAGATAAAAGGGGTGCCCTCAGGTCTAACCTCTTTTGTTGTCGCTCGGAAGTGCGTTACACGGCCGTCGGATGGGTTGATGCTCCACAACCCCTCCGGTTCACTGGTTCAACGTTTTCCTTCGCTGTTTTGCTGTTTGGGCCACTATTTTCACTCCGTTTCGCTACTATTTTCGCTGTATTTTTTGGTCCCTGTTTTTGATAATTAGGGGACTATTTTACGGGTTATTTGGACTGGTTTGGCGGCAGTTTTTGTCACTATTTTGGGGCAGTGTTTCAGGGGTTATTTTCGGTGATGAAGGTGGCAGTTTAGGGGTGGAGTTTTTGCTCAATATTTTCGGTGTAATGGGGCTGTTTTAAGGCTAATGTTTCGGTTGAGAGTGCTACTTTGGGGACATGTGCATTTTCTTGAAATGTGAAATGCCGTGTGTTAGGTGTAAGTGTGTGTTTTGCCGTGTGTTAGGTGTAAGTGTGTGCAAGGTGTGTGTGGCTTGTGCGTGAGCGAGGGCTGGTATGAGATGAAGTTGAGAGCTTATCGATGTGGTACTAAGGGAAAGGGGCTATGTTAGGCGTGAAGTGAGCTGAATGTGGTGTGTGAATGAGGGCTGAGTGTGAGTGTTTTGCGCGTGAATAAGGGTTGAAGGGGTTTCCTGGGCGATATTGGAATTTGGGCGTGAATGAGTTGCAGTTTCGGCATGGATAGAGGGGCTATTTGTGAGGGGCTTTGACTCGTGATGAAGGGTTGGCAAGGGGTTGACTGAGAGGTCTTTTGTGCATGAGATTGGGGCTGATTGTGTGCATGAAGGAGGATGGTTCCAGTGGCTGTATGGTGCGTGAGGTTAGCCTATCTTCAGGAGGGTGTTTTTAGGCGTGAAGTGGGCAGGTTCCAGGGGCTGTATGGTTGAGATTTAAGGGGGTGGTTGTGGGGTCTTTTAGGCGTGAAATGAGAGGAGTTTTGAGCGTGCTTGTGTTGTCTATGTGCTATGTACGTGCTAAGGGAAAGATAGTAGGATTTTGGGTTGTTTTTATAGGCAAAATGGGTGCATTAATTGGGTAGGTTAATGTTGTTGGAGGGTTATTAATTGGGTGGCTACTTTGTCGAAAATGGAGGGTGATTTGTGGTTTCTTTTGACTTGGAGAGGGGGTGCCATTAATGGCTTGGAAAAATTGGTAAATGGGTGGCTTTGGTGTTAATGAGTGTGGGGTAGGCTTTAGGTGAGTTAACTTGGTTGTTTGAATAGTTAGTGGGGAGGTAAATGAGCAAAGGGCGTGGGCTTTGGTTTAGGTGGGCTTGGTGTGTGTTTTGATTTGGTTTCATGGGCTTTGGGCCAATGGTGATTTTGAAACGGAGGTCCAACGAGTGAACCCGAAGCTAAACAAGCGAATAAAGTCCAACAAAACGTCAATTCTTGACTTTTCCCTTCCGACGTCCATTTCCCGCGACTTCCGTGACATTCGAGGTAGTGCCTCTGTACGAGACTCATCATCGGGACTTATATGCAAAAATGCAGTGCCTACGGTCGCCCCCAGTTTGATGGGATCTGTGCAGTGTGTGACACTGACAATCATATCAAAGTTTGTGCAATGTATTTTTACTTACCTGGCTCGCCAGCTGCCACCTGACTTGCCTGTTGCTTCGAACTGTGTTGATTTGGTTGTGCCATACCCGAGGCGTCGCGGTTGTGTCTCCATACCCGGAGTGTCGTACCTGGCGTGCTAAACCCCATACTTGAGGTGTCGCTGATGTGATAGTGGTTCATTTCGGAACCATTACAGAAGTGAGAGTGGTCCATTTCCGAACCGCTACTGATGAGAGATGTTCCATTTCCGAACCGTTACTGAAGTGAGAGTGGTCCATTTCCGAACCATTACTGATGTGTTGTGTAACTACTCTTGATTGGCTGGCATTTGCCATTTTCTTCTTTTATTTAAAACCTGTGAACAAAACAAGACACAAAAATGATGCAAATGCGTTATGTTAATGCATGCATGCATGAATGAATTTCCTATTTCGTCGGGTTAGGTCTTCTGCCAATTCTCCCGATGTCATTTGCCTATAATTGTCTTTGATCGCCCCACTGGTTTTACAATTTCTTCCTGTCAATTTTCTTTTGGTGATTGCTCGATTCTCTTTGGTCCCAGGACTCGTTGTGTCCCTGATTCACCAGGTGGTAGACTAGACGCCCCCAGATTTGGTTTAGCTTTCTGTTCTCCGCCATTTGTACTTGGTCAAGATGAACCACATGGTAGGGCATTTCATATCAACATGTTAAGCTATGAACTAGTCTCAATAGTTATACATATCATGTCCTCAAGGAATGCTCAGTAATGAAACCAGATAACCTTCAAAACACTCAATGCAACTCAAATCTGAGTTTTTGAATAAATGATCTGAACTAGACTCAAAGTGCGTGTGTGCCGAGGTGTTGGATAATATGACCCATAGCGTCACTATTTGTACAGATCACGGTGTTGTTGTACAAATTAACTATGTGACAAGGAAATTGCACTCTCATCATTTGTGATTAGATCACCATAAATGTATAAATGAAGAGAGGTCCATATGATTAGTTCCTGGATTGAGATGATATGAGACAGTATCAATCCTTGAAGGATTAATCATTAAATATCCCTATCCGGAGTATTATCGAGACAGGACATCGATAATGCGGAATAGGCTAGTATTGGACTTGTGCGCGTTGTGAGGGCACAACGACATAGTTCTCATATATATAAGTATTGGATACTTATGCAAATGCGATAGGAGGTTGTGTTTCACCGATGGTACGGGAAACAGCTTCGCTCTGGATAGACCCCTCGGAATCCCATTGGTATTATGACTATGTGTCTATGGGAGGCCGAAATCAGGGTAGGTGTGTATGGTCTTAACCTGAGACTTACATCTCTAATACTTACGATAATCGATAGACTTTGGTCTTGGTGGTACAGGGCTTTAACCGGTTCAGCGTACACCACTTCTGGGCTTATCAGAGAGTCGTAGTGTATTGGGTGTGATGTCAAGACGGAAGTGTCACTTCAGTCATATTGGAGATGATGTCACGCTGGATACGGTACTAGTGCTCTTAAGTGTTGCGCAACCAATCAGGATATTGTGACCAGATCATGAATATCCGATTATAGAGACTAGTTACCAGACATCCGACATGTGCTTCGGACGGGGCAGACACTTAAGAAATTGGATTTCGACGCGGAATTAAAATTAGATTTTAATTTGGGCGAACGAATTAAATTTAGAATTAATTCGTTAGCGACGTGAATAGTGAATTCGCTAGGCGTAATCATTTATTTACGACGCAACGGAAAACTCGTTAATTTGGAATTAGCGAACCCGAGCCCGGGATTATTTGCGAGCGCATTCGCATTTCGAATTCGAGTGCGGCACGCAAGTCAAATCGTGCGTCAAATCGCTAGTCGCATCAATCGTCAAATCACTTGTCATTTTGAGTGATGTGACATGACATGTTGTCACTTGATTTGAGTGATTGATGTAGAAGTTGAAAAAGCAACATTTGCTTTTTACTTGACTTTAGCATTTAATGTACAGTTAAAGAATTGGTAATTGTTTTTTTTTATTAATTTTAGAAATATAAAAAAAAACACTATTACATTTCTTTTTTCTTTACTCTCTCTTTCCACCTTACGCATTCTCTCTTTTTCCCTCTCCTTTTCTTCTCCCTCTCCTTCACGGCTTCAAGCCGATTTGCTTAAAAAAGTTTCTGGTTGGACCGAATTAAAGTGAAGCAAGGAAGAAGATGTGGTGCTAGCACACACCTTGGGTTATATTATGGTGATAGGGAAACGAATTTGTGAGCATGGAAAAACTTGAAGCTTGGAGCTTCAATGGAGTCTCACATGGCCGATTCTTGGAGGGACTTTGGAGGCCAAAACCGAGCAGCCCACTGCTTGAAGAAGCCACTGTCGAGCATGGAGAGAGGCAGAAAAGCATCTTGTTCTTCATCGCAACAAAATGATCAATGTGAGTATGATTCCGCCTTACTCCTTTGATGTATTCAACTCGTTTTTATGCATGATTTATGATCTTGGGACTTGATTGAAACTCAACAATGGTATCTTGAGCTATTGGTTGCATAAAACGAATTAGGGTTCTTGAGCAAAATTGGGGCTTTTTGATTTAAGCATGATTTTAACAAATTGTTTGTTTAAGAATGCTTGTATATGAATAAATAGAGTTATATGTAATCAATTTGATGAAAAATTAATTGGATTGATTTTCCCCAATTTGCTTAATGTTGGCCAAAACTTTAATTGGGTAAACTCAATTTGAGCATCAAATGATTAAATTGTTTAGTATAGTATGCTTGAATGAGGTTGAATTGATGTTGTGCATAATCAATTTTATGAAATTTGGTTGGATCCATTTTTCCCTAATTTGGGTAAACTTGATTTTGAGCATGTTTAATGAAATTGGATGATTTAGAATGCTTGAATGTTGTTTAATTGATGATTGATTAGATCAATTTGATGAAAAGTGTTTGGAACAATTTTTCCCCAATTTGCTTGTGATGGCCGAATTTGGCAAGGCCCTAATGTCTTGGTTTTTTGATTTTTTTGTTCATTGGATGACTTAGAAATCATTTGGGGATGTTGAATTTATGTTTGATTGGGTTCAATTGGATTGAATTTGATTTGGGCATTTTTTCCCCTTATGGCCGAGACTTTAGCATGTATAAATTGGGTTTGATTTTGATTTAATTATGTTGGACATGATTAATTGATGTTAAGCATGATTAATTGGACAAATTTCATGTTTTGGAAACTTTGATTTGGGTAATTAATAATGCTATACACTTTAGGTAATTTAATTGAAAATTTGGAATTTTTGAATTAAATTATTGGGCTTAAAATTGGATTTGGGCTTTTAAGGTTGTTATTGGGTTTATTGGACTTTGTTGTACAAAGTTGGTTTAGGCCAAAATTGGTTGGATCCAATTAGGCCCAAAACCGCTTCCAAAAGGCCCAAATGCGACTAATGAACCTTTAACGTTTAATTGGGCCTAATGGGCCTAAATTAATTTATGGGCTTATGGGGTAACTCCCGGATTGGACTTTGGTTGCGGGTTTGACCCGAGTTGACCAAAAGTCCACGCCTCAAGAAATTAATTAAAAGCCCATTGGACTTTAATTAAATTAATATTGGATATTAATCGGGCTTTGAGACCCGTAACGATTAATTTGGAATTTAAGTCGTAAAGGTTTATTTTATAAAGTGTAATATTTAATTTGGAATTAAATAATGAATTAGAATTAAATACGTATTAAATTGGATTTAATCATGTAATTTAATTTAATTCGTAGAAATCGTACTTTGAGTACGTGTTCGCAATACGAGTTTGACTCGAACAAAATCAAATCTTTGTTTGAACATTGGATGATCACTAATTATCAAGATTAATTAATTGATTAGATTGATTGATAACATGCTTGTATGAATACATGGTTGTGATGTTTGAATAATGTATATCGGATGGATATTAGCCGGGTGGGGCGATTTGGAAATTGTAATAAATTTGATTTATTAATTGGACCTGCGAGTCCAGCCTTATCTCCTATTTCTTTGTATTCTCTTCTCACCTATTCCCCTCCATGTAAATGAGGTTTCTTTAGAAGTGTAGTGTAACGGGTAGAAGAAATATTTGTGCTAGCGGGAGAGAGAAAGTGAGAGATTTGATCTAGGATCAATGTGTAAAATATCCATCCGCATATCATTATTATTTTATCATATGCGCTTTATTATGTGTTTAGAATGCATGTTTAAGGGTGTATGATGATGAGACCTTAACAAAGATAATTAAAATTGGTAGCCAATTTGCACGCGAAAAACCCTCGTCAAATATCAAGCGTATTTTCCTTCCATTGAGTGATTCTTACTCAAGATCCTAGATTGGCAGGGTTGTTGGCCAAAGTCAAGCCCTTGTCCGTCGAAGATGTGTTTTAATCACGAGGCTTTGTTCCATATCGGTGTCGTGTCCAAGTTGTGGTTTGTTGGCCAAAGTCAAGACCACTTCTTGTCCATTGACATTGATTACGAAGCTTCCATGTCAATGGGTCCGCGCTTGACTGGGATCACTAGGTTTGTTGTGCCAAAGCCAAGGCCTAGTTGATTCAGAGGAAAAAGGTTAGGGTATACATTCGATGTATAGGCATATATAAGATATATGTTTGGGACTTGGATGTCCACCTACTGGATCTAGGAGTTGGATGAGATCCAATTGATCTTAGAGATCTACCTAGTTAATTATCATACAATTTGTTGGCCAAAGTCAAGATTGTGTGATATTTAACGGGATCCTAGCCCACTAGGAAACACGGTTTCCCGAGTACTCGACAGAGGGTTAGAGGCTCGACGAAAAATAGTGGGAGGCAAGAATTGAATTTGCAATACTCGTTCAATTACTCGCCATACGCGCTCATTTAAATTATTTCGTCATTAGATTAAATGTTAGTTGGACTAATATTTAAATTGTTGTTTTAATAAACAGTTGGACTGTATTATACTTGATTATATATAATTGGATTATATTAATCAATATATTTGAATTAATTAATTTCAGTTTACAGTTGATTTTATAATTGGATTATAGTAATCAATGTAATTGAGGTTAATTAATTTGGATTATATTTGATTATATAGTTGGACTATTATAATCATTATAATATATATAGTACCACTAATCGTTGATTAAATAGTTGGACTATTGTAATCAAGATAAAATTGAAAAGTTGGATATTTAAAATATAATCTGGGATTAAAATATTTTAAATAATTTAATTTTCAAATTGGGAATAAATAATAGGTTACTTTATTTGATAAAATAACTTATTATACCTTAAGCCCAAAATTAAGCAAAATAAGTAGAGCATAAAATCTTTGGAAGATTTATGTGATGATGACTTTAATGCTTAATTTAATATACTTGTCATAAATCTAATTTTAGATTTAAGAAGTATTAAAATTGCAATTTATAATTCTTGGAGAATTAATTGACTATTCTAGATGAGATAAAGTCAAAGTTTGCAATTGGGCATGTAGCACGAGGTGCACATCGTTTCGATATTCTAAGAACCCAAGGCTTGGCCTAAGGTTTCTGAAATATTGAAAGGATAATTGACATATCCCAAAGTGACTACCATTTGGATATGGCAGACACGAAGGAATTAAAGAAAGGGAGAGGCTCTAACTTTAAAAATATTTGTCAAAGTTATGTTCACTACTAGTATTGAAATTGGATTTTAAATACTTAGTGTGGTACATAAAATATATGTATTGATGTTCAGAATCCGCTATGAGCTGGATACTGACTTCAAGCCGAGATTTCTCTGCGAATCGGAAACGGGACGAAAGTCGCTGTTTCGACCGTAGATACCTAAGTTTAGGAACTACCCTTTGGGTATGTACTTAAATTAGGAACTGTTATAATGTAACTAGTTTGACTAGAGACATTATCTCTATATCAGTGTTTAATCCGTTACGGATAAAACCTTTATATTATAGAACACTAAGTGTTTTATTATATAAAGATGATACTGAGATAAATACATTAGATGTAAATAACAGAATTTATATTTTGAATATAAATAAAATCTCAAACATATAAAATGACAAATAAATAGCTCCAATTGATTTGATCAATAGAGACTTATTTGTGGCATTGTTGTCTGGGACACAATTATATAAGACTCGTATATCCACACTTTTGAAGAGTGGATACCAGGACTGATTTGACTATTCAAATAAAGTCTACGAATCTAGTTTGTTAGGTAAAGTACCTAAAACACTGTTCACTAGGTAATAGTGTAAGTGCCACCGATCTGTTAGCCCTATTCATGGTGAAGTAAGTGGGCCCATATCTAGCTAGGCTAGATGTGAACATGAATATTTCGTGACCTTAAACGGATGTGGCATCACGTTATGGTTATGTGTTTCTTTTGAAGAACACAAATCGGAAACTTTTAGAGTTTCGACACGAAATAGACAAACAGATCGGCTATAGTATTATACCGTCACGGTAAGACCGTAATGGAAAATACTTAAGCAATAAGTTTCTTATATACTTGAAAGAGTATAGTAGTTTTTCAAATGAGGACTCCTCCTGGAACACGTCAAAGTGACGGTGTGTCCGAACGGATTAACCGAATCATGTTAGACATGATAAGGCTAATCATGAGTCGCTCTGAGCTACCATTTCCTTCAACTGATAAGTTTTAACAGTGCAATAACTTATTTAGAATAAGGTTCCATATAAATCTGTTTGACAGATGTCATATAGGATATGAATAGGGAAGAAACGAGGTTCTCATTCCTGATAATTTGGGTATGCCAGGCACACGTTTGGATGATACCAAACTAAGGACCCAAATTGGATAAGTGCCAATATAGGTTATCCTAAGGGAAACCTTAAGTATAGTACTTATAAATCTCACATGAGAACAATGTGATTGTTGCTCACCATGCGGTTTTTCCTGAGAGGAATACCGATATGCAGTGGTCAGTGGGAGGACAGTGATACTCGATGAAAATCGGAGTAGTAATACTGTTCAAGGCACAAGGTCCGTAATGGAACATAAATAGTTCATCAATGATGAATCTGTACCATTAATCTTCGAATACACAAGAACTGAGTAGATCGGATAGAGTCAGAAAAAGACCTAGGGTATGGGTTTCTGATCTAACCTCATAAAGATGTCAATCTTATGAAGGTATACCAACCGACTACGTTTGAGGAAGTGATACAAGGTATCGACTCCCTATTATGGCAAAGTGCCATGAGTCTGGAATGGATTCCATGTATAACAACTATTTGGATACTAGTTGTTGTACCACAAGGCATTGTGCCTATGGTACATTAAACGTCTTCAGGGAAGAACATACATGGAAGACAACATACCAACGTACAAAGCCGGGCTTTTGACGGAAAGGTATCGTTATCAACATTGTGTTAATAACGGTTCAACCTTTTACATGTTGCCATGGTAAATCCATTTTGAAGATGCTTGTTGATAACTGCGTATTTCATTTATGAAATGTGTCAGTTATAGATCAAAATCGCTTTCCTGAAAAGGAAACCTTTTGGAGGATGCTTACAACATCCTGACGATTTTGTATAACCGACAAACAAGGTTTGCGGGTTATTCGATCCATGTTTGGATTGAAACGCATAAGGTTCTTGGAACTGACGTTTTGAAATAATCATAATGGTTTATGATTTGACTCAAAACGAAATAATTCTTGTGTATATAAGGAGGTTAGTGGGGAGGGCACTGACAATGAAATTCCCATAAAGCAATTGTTGAAAGCTTGGCTTTCAATAGAAATTCTCCGTAGTAGAGTTCTGGGGAGTAACAACCTTTATTCGAGGAATAAAGATCTACGGATAGATTTGGAGTTGTTAACACTCTCTGGAAATTGTACATTTAAAATGTACTTGATAGGGTGTCTCATACGCTTCGAGCATATGGAGTCACGATCAGGTCAATCCAAGTGATAGTCATTGGATTGAAGTTAATGACATCTATTAGTATCTTAGAGAACTAAAGATGCTGTCTTAAATTATGGAGTAGGAGAACTTGAAGTGACTGGGATCACCGCTGCAAGTTTCCAAACAATTAACTACTACGGTACTATAAAGTTTGAATAACGGGACAGTAAGCTGGAAATATTCCGAGCAAGATAACTGTTTCCGAATTAACAACAAATGCGGATTATTGCTGCAGCTGAGGCAGCAATAGAAGCCATTTGGATCGAAAATAAATCTAATTAGATTAGATATAGTTCTTTTAGCAGCTGAGCTAGGCGTCAGCACAGGCTAAGGAATTAAAGGTCTCATCGACGATCCAGATATATACTTCTATATCATCTGATTCTTTCGGATCATACATCGTGGCGATGTGATGATCGTGTAAATCGCGTCAGACGATAATTAAACAAATCTGCTGACGAAAACCTTTCCTCAGCAATTTGAGCAAACCGTACATAGTTCGGGTGTTAGACACTCGAGTGACTGGCTATGTGCCAAGTGGGAGATTGTTGGATAATATGACCCATAGCGTCACTATTTGTACAGATCACGGTGTTGTTGTACAAATTAACTATGTGACAAGGAAATTGCACTCTCATCATTTGTGATTAGATCACCATAACTGTATAAATGAAGAGAGGTCCATATGATTAGTTCCTGGATAGAGATGATATGAGACAGTATCAATCCCCGAAGGATTAATCATTAAATATCCCTAGCGGAGTATTATCGAGACAGGACATCGATAATGCGGAATAGGCTAGTATTGCACTTGTGCGCGTTGTGAGGGCACAACGACATAGTTCTCATATATATAAGTATTGGATACTTATGCAAATGCGATAGGAGGTTGTGTTTCACCGATGGTATGGGAAACAGCTTCGCTCTGGAT
This sequence comes from Zanthoxylum bungeanum, assembly GCA_019454045.1. Lineage (NCBI taxonomy): Eukaryota > Viridiplantae > Streptophyta > Magnoliopsida > Sapindales > Rutaceae > Zanthoxylum > Zanthoxylum bungeanum. The sequence continues at coordinate 95,039 of SKCR01007546.1, read as the reverse complement.
AGACCCCTCGGAATCCCATTGGTATTATGACTATGTGTCTATGGGAGGCCGAAATCAGGGTAGGTGTGTATGGTCTTAACCTGAGACTTACATCGCTAATACTTACGATAATCGATAGACTTTGGTCTTGGTGGTACAGGGCTTTAACCGGTTCAGCGTACACCACTTCTGGGCTTATCAGAGAGTCGTAGTGTATTGGGTGTGATGTCAAGACGGAAGTATCACTTCAGTCATATTGGAGATGATGTCACGCTGGATACGGTACTAGTGCTCTTAAGTGTTGCGCAACCAATCAGGATATTGTGACCAGATCATGAATATCCGATTATAGAGACTAGTTACCAGACATCCGACATGTGCTTCGGACGGGGCAGACACTTATCCAGCCCCAGCCCTAGCACGTGACTATCCGATACTGGGCCGATATACACAATACTACGGTATACTACGCTTGATACAGATCTATATATATTCCTGTAAGAATATTTCTGGAGAATTGGGTAGGCATGGCGCTTTGCTAGAAGCCAACCTTGTCTTGTAAATCGGTATAAACGTAGTACGAGGTGCTTACGTGTTCGGATAATCCGACGACCGTATTTACTGCCAACATATCCGGAGATCTCATGGGTCGCTTCCTGAAGATTCACCGATGATGTATAACTCGCACTTTAATTAATCTAGGATTAATTAGAAGAGATAGAGAATTAATCTGGGATTAATTGCGGAGATATTTTAATCTGGGATAAAATATTAATTAAAGAGAGAGAACGATTAATTTGGAATTAATCGATAAAATAATATATTTGATATATTATTAGAAATTGGATTTCGACGCGGAATTAAAATTAGATTTTAATTTGGGCGAACGAATTAAATTTAGAATTAATTCGTTAGCGACGTGAATAGTGAATTCGCTAGGCGTAATCATTTAATTACGACGCAACGGAAAATCGTTAATTTGGAATTAGCGAACCCGAGCCCGGGATTATTTGCGAGCGCATTCGCATTTCGAATTCGAGTGCGGCACGCAAGTCAAATCGTGCGTCAAATCGCTAGTCGCATCAATCGTCAAATCACTTGTCATTTTGAGTGATGTGACATGACATGTTGTCACTTGATTTGAGTGATTGATGTAGAAGTTGAAAAAGCAACATTTGCTTTTTACTTTTGACTTTAGCATTTAATGTAAAGTTAAAAGAATTGGTAATGGTTTTTTATTAATTTTAGAAATATAAAAAAAAAAAACTAATTACATTTCTTTTTTCTTTACTCTCTCTTTCCACCTTTACGCATTCTCTCTTTCCTCTCCTTTTCTTCTCCCTCTCCTTCACGGCTTCAAGCCGATTTGCTTAAAAAAGTTTCTGGTTGGACCGATTTAAAGTGAAGCAGGAAGAAGATGTGGTGCTAGCACACACCTTGGGTTATATTATGGTGATAGGGAAACGAATTTATGAGCATTGGAAAAGCTTGAAGCTTGGAGCTTCAATGGAGTCTCACATGGCCGATTCTTGGAGGGACTTTGGAGGCCAAAACCGAGCAGCCCACTGCTTGAAGAAGCCACTGCCGAGCATGGAGAGAGGCAGAAAACGCATCTTGTTCTTCATCGCAACAAAACCGATCTATGTGAGTAATGATTCCGCCTTACTTCTTTGATGTATTCACTCATTTTTATGCATGATTTATGATCTTGGGACTTGATTGAAACTCAACACGAGGCTCTTTTGCAGCTTAATCCTTAAGTAAGCCAACTCAATGATTTCGTCTCAGAGAATTGGATCAGTGGGTCTAACCAACCTGGATGTCTTGATCAGATTCTGTGATTACTTCCGCGTACTCAACATGATATGGTTTTCTTCTTTTTCTTTTATCTCCATTTTTTTTCTTTTCATTTTTTTCTTTTTCTCTTTTCTTTCTTTCTCTTTTTTCGACACACCTACCCTTTAAGGTAGCATTTCTCCCCATGGTGGTCCTAATACTCACCCATAGGTAGCTTCACGCTTATCGGTAATAGGTGGCCTATTTTTCTTTTCTTTTCTTTTCTTTGCAGAGACTTTTTCTTTATTTCCAACCATATCATATATCATAGCATAAGCAAACCAGGATTGACATCTAGGCAAACGGTCATTCACTAATCAGTCATCTCTTCAATTAGTCATATTGTCAACCACTTAGGCTTCCACTACTAAGATCCTATAGTGAAGTACTTACGAGTCTAGCGAAGATCAACTATTCGAATCATCAGATAAAAGTACATCAAGAGTTTATCGTTTCTAAGATTTCATCCTAAAGCAAACGATTTCATCATCAGACTTATGTCTAACTATCAAAGACTAAAAAACAACAAATATTTTTTTTTTGAATGCCCCCCAAAGATATTATGTTTCTCGACTTCTTTTCCCAATATCCATGTTTGCTAAACTCTTCTTGACAAGTCTTTTTTTTCTAACCCGACAGATATCTATGATGGCTTTTAAGACACAAGGGTTAACATGATGCGTGTATGCATGAGATACATGCAACATATCTTTTGACAAAAGGTCCAACAGAATCCAAATGATGATGATCCTAAACACAAACATAAGGAAATAACTTATACTGGTCATATAACTATGGTTCACATGTAGGTTTCAGGAGTGTAAACAAAGGCTCTCGCTGACAAATGATTGCCCATAACTAGGACTCCCCACTCAAGGGTTCAAACGACCAAGTGGGCGCACCTTTTTATACCTTACGGTACGTGCCAATGAGTTATGGTATGTGACTAACTGTCAAATGGATTTCTTATTGTAGGTTCCCCAGAGGGAGGGTGGAGCGAACTCTCTTAAATACCTAAGTCTCTTAGGCTCTTATCGCCTTGGTGACAGGAATAAACAACAAGTCCTCCAAATTAGTCTATCATAGAAAGGTAGTGAGTGAAGGAAGACACCAAACCATCACATAGCCTTAATAATGCATTTGATTAAACTCCATAAACCCACAGTACACATGATTAATTAAAACACAAATCATAAACATTACAAGACATTATTTCGGGGCCGATTCTCTATCCCCAGTGGAGTCGCCAGACTATAGAACACAGAAATTGACGATGCTGTTCCGGGCTCGCGGCTCGGTTGGGAGTACGGAGTAGCCCGCGGGGGAACTAAACCGGAGAATAAAGGAGTCGCCACCCAGTGTGATAATTAGAGGACTATTTTGCGGGTTATTTTGACTGGTTTGGCGGCAGTTTTCGTCACTATTTTGGGGCAGTGTTTCAGGTGTTATTTTCGGTGATGAAGGTGGCAGTTTAAGGGTGCAGTTTTTGCTCAATATTTTCAGAGTGATGGGGCTATTTTAAGGCTAATGTTTCGGTTGAGAGTGCTGATTTGGGGACGTGTGCATTTGCTTGAAATGTGAAGTGCCGTGTGTTAGGTGTAAGTGTGTGCTTTGCCGTGTGTCAAGTGTAAGTGTGTGCAAGGTGTGTGTGGCTTGTGCGTGAGCGAGGGCTGGTATGAGATGAAGTTGAGAGCTGATCGATGGTGGGACTAAGGGAAAGGGGCTATGTTAGGCGTGAAGTGAGTCAAATGTGGTGTGTGAATGAGGGCTGAGTGTGAGTGTTTTGCGAGTGAATAAGGGTTGAAGGGGTTTCCTGGGCGATATTGGAATTTGGGCGTGAAGGAGTTGCAGTTTCGGCGTGGATATAGGGGCTATTTCTGAGGGGCTTTGACGCGTGATGAAGGGTTGGCAAGGGGCTGATTGCGGGGTCTTTTGTGCGTGAGATTGGGGCTGATTGTGTGTATGAATGAGGCTGGTTCTAGTGGATGTATGGTGCGTGAGGTTAGGCTGTCTTCAGGGGTGTTTTAGGCGTGAAGTGGGCAGGTTCCTGGGGCTGTATGGTCGTGATTTAGGGGGTGGTTGTGGGGTCTTTTAGGCGTGAAATGAGAGGATTTTTGAGGGTGCTTGTGTTGTCTATGTGCTATGTACGTGCTAAGGAATGATAGTAGGATTTTGGGTCGTTTTTATAGGCAAAATGGGTGCATTAATTGGGTAGATTAATGTTGTTGGAGGGTTATTAATTGGGTGGCTACTTTGTTGAAAATGGAGGGTGATTTGTGGTTTCTTTTGACTTGGAGAGGGGGTGCCATTAATGGCTTGGAAAAAATGGTAAATGGGTGGCTTTGGTGTTAATGAGTGTGGGGTAGGCTTTAGGTGAGTTAACTTGGTTGTTTGAATAGTAGTGGGGAGGTAAATGAGCAAAGGGCGTTGGCTTTAGTTTAGGTGGGCTTGGTGGGTGTTTTGATTTGGTTTCATGGGCTTTGGGCCAATGGTGATTTTGAAACGGAGGTCCAACGAGTGAACCCGAAGCTAAACAATCGAATAAAGTCCAACAAAACGTCAATTCTTGACTTTTCCCTTCCGACGTCTGTTTTCCGCGACTTCCGTGACATAAGAGGTAGTGCATTTGTACGAGGCTCATCATCGGGACTTATATGCAAAAATGCATTGCCTACAAGTATGTTATTTTTTATGGATGATTTAGTCGTTTGGTATGATATTTTTATGCATGATTTAGTTATTTGGTATGATATTTTTATGCATGATTTATTTATGTTTCCGTAAGTATTAATTTAATGTATTCATGAGATTGCGTGCTTTCCGTTATTTCGACTTACTTTTATGCATGCAAACTTAGATATAGGTTATATGCAAACTTAGATATAGGTTGTATGCAAACTTAGATATAGGTTGTATGCGAACTTAGATGTAGGTTATCTTGCGTATGTATGTTGCGTAGACCTGGTTAGATTATTGCACAAATCCATTCATTACAAGTGGCATAAGTTGTTGAGTTTCAATCAAGTCCCAAGGATCATAAATCATGCATAAACGAGTTGAATACATATCAAAGGAGGTGCGGAATAACTCACATTTATCGGTAGAGATGCAACAAAGATGAAGTGCGAACTGCTCTCCCTTGCTCGGCAGTGAGCTGCGCGTGTGGTGGTCGACATGGGGCTGCACGGTGGTGACTGGTTCGGCCATGGGAGACACCATTGAAGATCCAAGCTTCAAGCTTCCAAGCTCACGAACTTACTTCCCTATCACCTTTGTATCACTCATGGTGTGCTAGCACTAAGTCTTCCTTGCTTCCCTTTTATTCGGTCAAACCAGAAATTTTGAGAAGATGAAACGGTTCCAAACCGTGAGGAGAAGAAGAAGAAGAAAATAGAGGGAAAAGGGTTTTCACAAGAAACCGTTAAAAAGGAGAGAGAGAGAAATGAATTAGAAAAAAAAAATGTAAAAAGGTTTTTTTATTTTCCAAAAATAAATAAGTCATTTACCATTTTCAATTTCAAAAAGCAAAGCATTTAATGCTTCCTTTCATCTCACATCAATCACTCAAATGTCACATCACTCAAAGTGACATGTGATTTGACGCTTGATGTGACTTGCGATTTGACGCTTGATTTGACTTGCGTGCCGCACTCGAATTCGAAATGCGAATGCGCTCGCAAACAATCCCGGGCTCGGGTTCGCTAATGAAAATTAACGAATTTTCCGTTGCGTCGTAATTAAATGATCACGCCTAGCGAAATCACTATTCACATCGCTTAACGAATTAATTCTAAATTAATTCGTTCGCCCGAATTAAAATCTAATTTTAATTCCGCGTCGAAATCCAATTTCGTTTAATATATCAAAATATTAATTTACCGATTAATTCCAAATTAATCGTTTTCTCTCTTTAATTTATATTTTATCCCAGATAAAATATCTCCGTAATTAATCCCAGATTAATTTTCTCTCTCATCGAATTAATCCCAGATTAATTAAAGTGCGCGAGTCATACGTCATCGGTGAATCTTCAGGAACCGACCCATGAGATCTCCGGATATGTTGGCAGTAAATACGGTCGTCGGACTATCCGAACACGTAAGTATATCTCGTACTACGTTTATACCGATTTACAAGACAAGTTGGCTTCTAGCAAAGCGCCATGCCTACCCAATTCTCCAGAAATATTCTTACAGGAATATATAGATCTGTATCAAGCGTAGTATACCGTAGTATTGTGTATATCGGCCCAGTATCAGATAGTCACGTGCTAGGGCTGGGGCTGGATAAGTGTCTGCCCCGTCCGAAGCACATGTCGGATGTCTGGTAACTAGTCTCTATAATCGGATATACATGACCTAGTCATAACATCCCGATGGTTGCGCAACACTTAAGAGCACTAATACCGTATCCTGCGTGACATCATCTCCACTATGACTGAAGTGATACTTCCGTCTTGACATCACACCCAATACACTACGACTCTCTGATAAACCAAGAAATGGTGTACGCAGAACCGATTAAAGCCCTGTACCACCAAGACCAAAGTCTATCGATTATCGTAAGTATTAGCGATGTAAGTCTCAGGTTAAGACTATACACACCTACCTTGATTTCGGCCTCCCATAGACACATAGTCATAATACCAATGGGATTCTGAAGGGTCTATCCAGAGCGAAGCTGTTTCCCGTACCATCGGTGTGAAACACAACCTCCTATCGCACTTGCATAAGTATCCAATACTTATATATATGAGAACTATGCCGTTGTGCCCTCACAACGTGCACAAGTGCAATACTAGCCTATTCCGCATTATCGATGTCCTATCTCGATAATACTCCGGCTAGGGATATTTAATGATTAATCCTTCGTGGACTGATACTGTCTCATATCATTCTCAATCCAGGAACTAATCATAGGGACCTCTCTTCATTTATATATCTATGGTGATCTAATCACAAATGATGAGAGTGCAATTTCCTTGTTACATAGTTAATTTGTACAACAACACCATGATCTGTACAAATAGTGACGCTATGGATCATATTATCCAACAATCTCCCACTTGGCACATAGCCAGTCACTCAAGTGTCCCACACCCGAACTATGAACGGTTCACTCAAATTGCTGAGGAAAGGTTTTCGTCAGCGGATTTGTTTAATTATCGTCTGACGCGATTTACACGATATCACATCGCCACGATGTATGATCCGAACGAATCAGATGATATAGAAGTATATATCTGGATCGTCGATGATGAGACCTTTAATTCCTTAGCATGTGCTGACACCTAGCTCAGCTGCTAACAGAACTATATCTAATCTAATTAGATTTATTTTCGATCCAAATGGCTTCTATTGCTGCCTCAGCTGCAGCAATAATCCGCATTTGTTGTTTATTCGGCAACAGTTATCTTGCTCGGAATACTTCCAGCTTACTGTCCCGTTATTCAAACTTTATAGTACCGCATTATTTACCGGTTTGGAAACTTGCAGCAGTGATCCTAATCACTTCAAGTTCTCCTACTCCATAATTTAAGACAGCATCTTTAGTTCTCTAAGATACTAATAGATGTCCTTAACTTCAATCCAATGACTATCACTTGGATTGTTCTGATTGTGACTCCATATGCTCAAAGCGTATGAGACACCATATCAAGTACATTTTAAATGTACAATTTCCCAGAGAGTGTTAACAACTCCAAATCTATCCCTGTAGATCTTTATTCTTTGAATAAAGGTTGTTACTCCCCAGAATTCTACGGAGAATTTCTTATGAAAGAATATCTATGAAAGCCAAGCTTTCACCAATTGCTTTATGGGAATTTCATTGTCAGTGCCCTCCCACTAACCTCCTTATATACACAAGAATTATTTCGTTTTGAATTAAATCATACTCCATTATGATTACATCAAAACGATAATTCCTAGAACCAATGCTTGCTACAATCCAAACATGGATCGAATAACCTGCAAACCTTGTTTGCTTGTTATGGTACGACAAAACCGATAGGATGTTATAAACATCCTCCGAAAGGTTTCCTTTTCAGGAAAGCGATTTTTGGTTAAGCTGTCATATTTCATAAATGAAATACACAGCTTTAGCAAGCATTATCCAAATGGATTTACAATGGCAACATGTAAAAGGTTTCGTCGTAATCAACACAATGTTGATAACTCTACCTTTTCTTTACAAGCCTAGCTTAGTACGTTGGTATGTTGCCTTTCATGTATGTTTTCCTTGAAGACTTATAAAGTACCAATAGACACAATGTCTTATGGTACATCAACTAGTATCCAAACTTCTTGATATACATGGAATCCATTTTGGACTCATGACACTTTGTCATAATAGGGAGTCGATACCTCGTATCACTTCCTCAAAACGTAGTCGGTGGATATACCTTAAAAGATTAACATCTTTATGAGGTGAGATCAGAAACCCATACCCTAGGTTGTTTTCTGACTCTCTCCGATCTACGCGGTTCTTGTGTATTCGAAGATTAATGGTATAAATTCATCATTGATGAACTATTTGTGTTCCATTACGGACCTTGTGCCTTGAACAATATTACTCCGATTTTCATCGAGTATCATTATCCTCCCACTGACCACTGCATATCGGTATTCCTCTCAGGAAAAACCGCATGGTGAGCAACAATCACATTGTTCTCATGTGAGATTTATAAGTACTATACTTATGGTTTCCCTTAGGATAACCTATATTGGCACTTATCCAATTTGGGTCCTTAGTTTGGTATCATCCAAACATATGCCTAGCATCCCAAATGGTCAGGAATGAGAAACCCGGTTTCTTTCCCGTTCATATCTAATATGTAATCTGTCAAACAGATTATTATGGAACCTTATTCTAAATAAGTTATTGCACTGTTTATCTGTATCCATTGAAGGAAATGGTAGCTCAGAGCGACTCATGATTAGCCTTATCATGTCTGACATGATTCGGTTAATCCGTTCGGACACACCATCACTTTGACGTGTTCCGGGAGGAGTCCTCATTTGAAAGAATACTATACTCTTTCAAGTATATAAGAAACTTATTGCTTAAGTATTTTCCATTACGGTCTTACCGTGACGGTATAATACTATAGCCGATCTGTTTGTCTATTTCGTGTCGAAACTCTAAAAGTTTCCGATTTGTGTTCTTCAAAAGAAATACACAACCATAACGTGATGCCACATCCGTTAAGGTCACGAAATATTCATGTTCACATCTAGCCTAGCTTGATATGGGCCCACGAACTTCACCATGAATAGGGCTAACAGATCGGTGGCATTTACACTTTTACTAAGTAAATAGTGTTTTAGGCACATTGCCCATTAAACTAGATTCGTAGACTTTATTTGAATAGTCAAATCAGTCCTGGTACCCACTCTTCAAAAGTGTGGATATACGAGTCTTGTATAATTGTGTCCCAGACAACAATGCCACAAATAAGTCTATATTTGATCAAATCAATTTGAGCTATTTATTTGTCATTTTATATGTTTTGAGATTTTTATTATATTCAAAATATAAATTCTATTATTCACATCTAATGTGTATCTCAGTATCATCATTATGTAAAGAAACATTGAGTGTTCTAGAATATAAAGGTTTATCCACAATGGATTAAGCACTGATATAGAGATAATGTCTCTAGTCAAACTAGTTACATTATAACAGTTCCTAATTTAAGTACATACCCAAATGGTAGTTCCTAAACTTAGGTATCTACGGTCGAAACAGCGACTTTCGTCCCGTTTCCGATTCGCAGAGCAATCTCAGCTTGAAGTCAGTATCCTGCTCAAAGCAGATTCTGAACATCAATACATATTTTTATGTACCACACTAAGTATTTAAAATCTAATTTCAATACTAGTTGTGAACATAACTAAGACAAACATTTTCAAAGTAAGAGCCTTGCCATTTCTTTAATTCCTTCGTGTCTGCCATATCCAAATGGTAGTCACTTTGGGATATGTCAATTATCCTTTTCAATATTTCAGAAACCTTAGGCCAAGCCTTGGGTTTTTAGAATATCGAAACGATGTGCACCTCGTGCTACATGCCCAATTGCAAACTTTGACTTTATCTCCTCTAGAATAGTCAATTAATTCTCCAAGAATTATAAATTGCAATTTTAATACTTCTTAAATCTAAAATTAGATTTATGACAAGTATATTAAATTAAGCATTAAAGTCATCATCACATAAATCTTCCAAAGATTTTATGCTCTACTTATTTTGCTTAATTTTGGGCTTAAGGTATAATAAGTTATTTTATCAAATAAAGTAACCTATTATTTATTTCCAATTTGAAAATTATATCATTTAAAATATTTTAATCCCATATTATATTTTAAATATCCAACTTTTCAATTTTATCTTGATTACAATAGTCCAACTATTTAATCAACGATTAGTGGTACTATATATATTATAATGATTATAATAGTCCAACTATATAATCAAATATAATCCAAATTAATTAACCTCAATTACATTGATTACTATAATCCAATTATAAAATCAACTGTAAACTGAAATTAATTAATTCAAATATATTGATTAATATAATCCAATTATATATAATCAATAATAATACAGTCCAACTGTTTATTAAAACAACAATTTAAATATTAGTCCAACTAACATTTAATCTAATGACGAAATAATTTAAATGAGCGCGTATGGCGAGTAATTGAACGAATATTGCAAATTCAATTCTTGCCTCCCACTATTTTTCGGCGAGCCTCTAACCCTCTGTCGAGTACTCGGGAAACCGTGTTTCCTAGTGGGCTAGGATCCCGTTAAATATCACACAATCTTGACTTTGGCCAACAAATTGTATGATAATTAACTAGGTAGATCTCTAAGATCAATTGGATCCAATCCAATTCCTAGATCCAGTAGGTGGACATCCAAGTCCTAAACATATATCTCATATATGCCTATACATCGAATGTATACCCTAACCTTTTTCCTCTGAATCAACTAGGCCTTGGCTTTGGCACAACAAACCTAGTGATCCCAGTCAAGCGCGGACCCATTGACATGGAAGCTTCGTAATCAATGTCGTTGGACAAGAAGTGGTCTTGACTTTGGCCAACAAACCACAACTTGGACAAGACACCAATATGGAACAAAGCCTATGATTCAAACACATCTTCGACGGACAAGGGCTTGACTTTGGCCAACAACCCATGCCAATCTAGGATCTTGAGCAAGAATCACTCAATGGAAGGAAAAACGCATGATATTTGATAAGGGTTTTTCGTGTGCAAATTGGCTACCAATTTATTATCTTTGTGAAGGTCTCATCATCATACACCCTTAAACATGCATTCTAAATACATAATAAAGCGCATATGATAAAATAATAATGATATGCGGATGGATATTTTACACATTGATCCTAGATCAAATCTCTCACTTTCTCTCTCCCGCTAGCACAAATATTTCTTCTACCCGTTACACTACATTCTAAAGAAACCTCATTTACATGGAGGGGAATAGGTGAGAAGAGAATACAAAGAAATAGGAGATAAGGCTGGACTCGCAGGTCCAATTAATAAATCAAATTTATTACAATTTCCAATATCGCCCCAACCGGCTAATATCCATCCGATATACATTATTCAAACATCACAACCATGTATTCATACAAACATGTTATCAATCAATCTAATCAAATTAATTAATCTTGATAATTAGTGATCATCCAATGTTCAAACAAAGATTTGATTTTGTTCGAGTCAAACTCGTATTGCGAACACGTACTCAAAGTACGATTTCTACGAATTAAATTAAATTACATGATTAAATCCAATTTAATACGTATTTAATTCTAATTCATTATTTAATTCCAAATTAAATATTACACTTTATAAAATAAACCTTTACGACTTAAATTCCAAATTTAATCGTTACGGGTCTCAAAGCCCGATTAATATCCAATATTAATTTAATTAAAGTCCAATGGGCTTTTAATTAATTTCTTGAGGCGTGGACTTTTGGTCAACTCGGGTCAAACCGCAACCAAAGTCCAATCCGGGAGTTACCCCATAAGCCCATAAATTAATTTAGGCCCATTAGGCCCAATTAAACGTTAAAGGTTCATTAGTCGCATTTGGGCCTTTTGGAAGCGGTTTTGGGCCTAATTGGATCCAACCAATTTTGGCCTAAACCAACTTTGTACAACAAAGTCCAATAAACCCAATAACAACTTTAAAAGCCCAAATCCAATTTTAAGGCCCAATAATTTAATTTCAAAATTCCAATTTTCCAATTAAATTACCTAAAGTGTATAACATTATTAATTACCCAAATCAAAGTTTCTAAAACACTAAATTTGTCCAATTAATCATGCTTAACATCAATGAATCATGTCCAACATAATTTGATCAAAATCAAACCCAATTTCATGCTTCAAGTGTCTCGGCCAAAGAGGGAAATTATGCCCAAATCAAATTCAATCCAATTGAACCAATTAAACATAAATTCAACATCCCCAAATGATTTGCAAGTCATCCAATGAACAAAAAATCAAAAATCCAAGACAATATTAGGGTTCATATTTTCGGCCATCACAAGCAAATTGGGGAAAATTGTTCCAAACATTTTTTCATCAAATTGATCTAATAAATCATCAATTAAACAACATTTAAGCATTCTAATTCATCCAATTTCATTAAACATGCTCAAAATCAAGTTTACCCAAATTAAAGTTTTGGCCAACAATAAGCAAATTGGGGAAAATCAATCCAATTAATTTTTCTTCAAATTGATTACATATAACTCTAAGTTATTCATATACAAACATTCTTAAACAAACAATTTTCAAAATCATGCTTAAATCAAAAAGCCCAAATTTTGCTCAAGAACCCTAAAAACGTTTTATGCACAAATGGCTCAAGATACCATTGTTGAGTTTCAATCAAGTCCCAAGGATCATAAATCATGCATAAATGAGTTGAATACATATCAAAGGAGGTGCGGAATAACTCACATTGATCGGTAGAGATGCAACAAAGATGAAGTGCGAACTGCTCTCCCTTGCTCGGCAGTGAGCTGCGCGTGTGGTGGTCGACATGGGGCTGCACGGTGGTGACTGGTTCGGCCATGGGAGACACCATTGAAGCTCCAAGCTTCAAGCTTCCAAGCTCACGAACTCACTTCCCTATCACCTTTGTATCACTCATGGTGTGCTAGCACTAAGTCTTCTTCCTTGCTTCCCTTTTATTCGGTCAAACCAGAAATTTTGAGAAGATGAAACGGTTCCAAACCGTGAAGGAGAAGAAGAAGAAAAGAGAGGGGAAGGGTTTTCACAAGAAACCGTAAAAAGAGAGAGAGAGAATGAATTAGAAAAAGAAAAAATGTAAAAAGGTTTATTTATATTTTCCAAAAATTAAATAAGTCATTTACCATTTTCAATTTCAAAAAGCAAAGCATTTAATGCTTCCTTTCATCTCACATCAACTCACATCAATCACTCAAATGTCACATCACTCAAAGTGACATGTGATTTAACGCTTGATGTGACTTGCGATTTGACGCTTGATTTGACTTGCGTGCCGCACTCGAATTCGAAATGCGAATGCGCTCGCAAACAATCCCGGGCTCGGGTTCGCTAATTCTAAATTAACGAATTTTCTGTTGCGTCGTAATTAAATGATCACGCCTAGCGAAATCACTATTCACATCGCTTAACGAATTAATTCTAAATTAATTCGTTCGCCCGAATTAAAATCTAATTTTAATTCCGCGTCGAAATCCAATTTCGTTTAATATATCAAATATATTAATTTACCGATTAATTCCAAATTAATCGTTTTCTCTCTTTAATTTATATTTTATCCCAGATAAAATATCTCCGTAATTAATCCCAGATTAATTTTCTCTCTCATCGAATTAATCCCAGATTAATTAAAGTGTGAGTCATACGTCATCGGTGAATCTTCAGGAACCGACCCATGAGATCTCCGGATATGTTGGCAGTAAATACGGTCGTCGGACTATCCGAACACGTAAGTATCGCGTACTACGTTTATACCGATTTACAAGACAAGGTTGGCTTCTAGCAAAGCGCCATGCCTACCCAATTCTCAAGAAATATTCTTACAGGAATATATAGATCTGTATTAAGCATAGTATACCGTAGTATTGTGTATATCGGCCCAGTATCGGATAGTCACGTGCTAGGGCTGGGGCTGGATAAGTGTCTGCCCCGTCCGAAGCACATGTCGGATGTCTGGTAACTAGTCTCTATAATCGGATATGCATGACCTAGTCATAACATCCCGATGGTTGCGCAACACTTAAGAGCACTAATACCGTATCCTGCCTGACATCATCTCCACTATGACTGAAGTGATACTTCCGTCTTGACATCACACCCAATACACTACGACTCTCTGATAAACCCAGAAGTGGTGCACACAGAACCGGTTAAAGCCCTGTACCACCAAGACCAAAGTCTATCAATTATCGTAAGTATTAGCGATGTAAGTCTCAGGTTAAGACTATACACACCTACCTTGATTTCGGCCTCCCATAGACACATAGTCATAATACCAATGGGATTCCGAAGGGTCTATCCAGAGCGAAACTGTTTCCCGTACCATCGGTGAAACACAACCTCCTATCGCACTTGCATAAGTATCCAATACTTATATATATGAGAACTATGCCGTTGTGCCCTCACAACGCGCATAAGTGCAATACTAGCTTATTCCGCATTATCGATGTCCTATCTCGATAATACTCCGGCTAGGGATATTTAATGATTAATCCTTCGTGGACTGATACTGTCTCATATCATTCTCAATCCAGGAACTAATCATAGGGACCTCTCTTCATTTATATATCTCTGGTGATCTAATCATAAATGATGAGAGTGCAATTTCCTTGTTACATAGTTAATTTGTACAACAACACCATGATCTGTACAAATAGTGACGCTATGGGTCATATTATCCAACATAAGTAAGGGACCATTCCGAACCCAACGGTTTGAGGTCTTCCCTTGCGAGGGGTGAGTGGGGCCTTAAATCATTTCCCAGTTCACACTGGGTGGTGACTACATTTTATTTCTCCGGTTTAGTCCCTGTGGGCTACTCCGTACTCCCGACCGGGCCGAGAGCCTGGAACAGTATCGCCGATTTCTGTATCCTACAGTGACCTTTTGGGTTTCCCTCAAATTGGACATGATATGAATCGTGATAATTTTATCTAACATAAATTATCCTCCGATCAGATGGTCGTTCGATTCAATGACCAAGGTTGACATCTAGCAACATGTCAAGGCCCCCAAATGAGAAGGAAAGATATATATACCCATTTTGTATGCGATTTACATATGATACGGTCCCTCGCCTCACTGTATCCCCACCTATTGACCTAGGGTATTGAAAGTGTTTACCCATATGGTCAAAGGTATGATGTTAACAGTGTCATGAATCATGCTAACCCAAGAATCTCACATGATTCTTCCGCTGTGGCCACATTCTCAAGAACTGATCACACATATCAACCCGCGAACTGGAATACTACTCTTATAAGAAAATATTATCCGAGAGAGTGGCGATTCTCTGTTGTATCTTTACAAACTTCATGTGTTTCAACAAATGACAAAATCATACCCTTATGACCGGATCTTTTGAACCGGGGAAAGAGAATGTCAAAGTTATTTGATCCACACATAAAATTGTAAGGACCTCAAGTCTAAGGACTAGTCATATATTCGATACATGAAAGTTCTCACAGACACATGGGATAAACACTCATATTAAAACTTTCGGCAGTCAGTTTGATGGGCACGAGCAACTCATGCATCCATGTGATACACCAAACGAATGGATCTCCGCTAGTAGCCTATGAGATCGACTACCACACTTAAGGGCAGATCATATCATCATGCTAGTGTCTCTGCTTTGTGAACGCCCAGATTATTCACAAAACTATAACTATGAACATTTATGAGTAATGATTCTCATAAGGGGTGGAATCCATTGTCTTATTACTCCAAGGGCTTTTTACAGTTTTCATGATTCATATAAGTTATGTAAGACACGAATAATAAAGATTGCCAGTTTATTAATAAATGAAAATATTACAAATACATGTACATATGGCCCATCCACAAGTTGGGTATAGGGCATATCCTTAACAATATCCCACTTGCACTATAGCCAACTAGTATGAATCTGGACATCATACTCTCGGGTGTGCCTATCATGCTTTTGTTGAGTCAGCCCTTTAGTCAGAGAATCTGCAAGATTATCTTCTGTGGATATTTTCTCTATAATAACTTCTTTTCTCTCAACAATCACTCTGATGATGAAATCGCATGAGTACATGCTTGGATTTCTGGTGGGACCTTGGTTCTTTTGATTGAGCAATGGCGCCCGTGTTGTCACAGTACATCATGACGCCATTCTTTATCGCGGGAAGCACTTCCAGCTCCGTGATGAACTTCTTTATCCAGACTGCTTCTTTAGCTGCCTCAGATACTGCAATATACTCGGCTTCAGTAATGGAGTCCAACTTACAGCACCGCCATTTAATGTAAACAGATATCATGTTTGCGATCTGTTGTCATCCCTATCGGTCTGAAAGCTCGCATCACAGTAACTAATGACTTTAATCCCAGAACAATCTCTGTATGTCAAAAACACATCCTTAGTTCTTCTCAGATACTTGAGGATTGTTTTGACAGCTGCCCGATGTTGCTCACCAGGATTTTCCTGATACCTGCTCGTTATGCTAAGAGCATAAGAGACATCAGGTCTTGTACATAGCATGGCATACATGATCAATCCTATTGCTAAAGCATAAGGGATCCTACTCATACGCTCTCTATCTGAAAGAGTATGTGGACGTTGCTCCTTAGATAATTTGATTCCATGACAAGTAGGTAAATTACCTCTTTTGGAATCTTCCATTTTGAATATTTTTAAAACTTTATCTATGTACGTAGATTGAGAAAGTCCTAACAACCTCTTAGATCTATTACAGTAGAGCTTAATGCCGAGGATGTAGGCTGCTTCTCCCAAATCTTTCAGGGAGAAATTCTGAGATAACCATTGCTTGGTGGATTGCATCATGGGAATATCATTCCCGATGATTAATATGTCATTGACATATAATACAAGAAATATAACAGCACTCCCACTACTTTTCCTGTAAACACAAGGCTCGTCTACATTTTTGATGAAGTCAAATTCTTTGATTGTCTCATCAAATCGTATATTCCAACTTCTGGAGGCTTACTTGAGTCCATAAATGGATCGTTTAAGCTTGCATACTTTATTATGATCATTCTTAGATGTAAACCCCTCAGGTTGTGTCATATAACTTCCTCTACGAGGTTCCCATTAAGGAAAATTGTTTTGACATCCATCTACCAAATCTCATAATCAAAGTGTTCAGCTAGTGCCAGTAAAATTCGAATGGACTTTATCATTGCAAAAGGCGAGAAGGTTTCTTCATAGTCAATTCCTTGGATTTGTTTATAACCTTTGGCCACCAACCTAGCCTTATAGGTTTGGATGTTACCTTTTGCATCAGTTTTACGCTTGTAAATCCACTTGCAGCCTATGGGTTTTATCCATTCAGGTGCATCTACCAAGTCCCATACTTGATTCTAATACATAGAGTCTATTTCAGATTTCTTGGCCTCAAGCCACTTGACTGAATCAATGTAACATATTGTTTTGTCATAACTGGTGGAATCGTCATTATCAATGACCTGATCATGTTCCTCATCAATATGGAAACCATATCTTTCAGGCTCATGTCTTTCCCTACCAGACTTTCTGAGTTCATACCCTTGTGGTTGTTCCGTCGTTGTCCTTTTGAGGGGCCTGAGGTTTAGTTCTATGTTAGTTTCTTCTTCTCGTACCTCATCAAAGTCAAGTCTACTCCCACTATATTTCTTGAGAAGGAATTCGTTCTCTAGAAATTTAGCATTTCGTGAGACAAATGTTCTTTGTTCATTTGGGACGTCGAACACGTATGCTCTTTAGTTCAAGGAATATCCTACAAACTTACATTTAACTGACTTATTATCCAATTTGTTAGTTTGTGTGAGCTTGACATATGCGTCACATCCCCAAATTCTTAGATAACTAAGACTATGACGTTTCCCAGACCATAACTCATATGGTGTTTGACTAATAGTCTTGGAAGGAACTTGGTTTAGTAGTAGTGTTGCAGTTTCTAAAGCAATACCCTAAAATGAAAGAGGTAGATCCGTGTCTGGCATCATTGATCGGACCATATCTAATAATGTCTGATTTCTCCTTTCGGAGACCCCATTATGCTGTGGAGTTCCCGGAGGAGTCCACTGGGAAACAATGCCATTTTCTCTCAAGTAATCTTGAAATTTGTTTCTTAAGTATTCACCACCTCGGTCAGACCTTAGTGACTTAATACTTTTATTAAGATGGTTTTTCTACTTCAGCCTTGAAGTCTTTGAATTTCTCAAAGGCTTCAGATTTGTACCACATAAGGTACATATACCCATATTGCGAATGATCCTCGATAAAGGTAATGAAGTAGGAGAATCCACCTCTAACGGTGACTGACATTGGTCCGCATACATCAGAGTGTATGAGTTTTAATGTCTCCGCTGCACGCTGTACTTTGCCTTTGAATGGTAATTTGGTCATTTTACCAAGTAAACAAGACTCAAAAGTTCCATAAGGTTTATATTTGAAGGGTTTGAAATACCCATCCTTATGTAGCTTAGTTAATCTTGTTTCATTGATATAACCTAAGCGACTGTGCCATAGAAGTGATTCATTGAGATTATTCCAGTTAACGTTGTATATATTAGAGGTTGAACATTCTTTGTTAGTTTGTAAGACATAGATACCATTATTCAAAATACCATCTCAATATTTTATTTCATTGAAATAAATAGAACATTCATTACAACTTATTAGGCATGAAATGCCTTTATTACATGAAGAAGAAATTGAAATGATGTTCTTTACTATAGAAGGTACATAAACACAATCTTCTAAGTCTAAAACTAAACCATTCGGCAAAACTAATGAATAAGTCCCCACAAACAATGCAACCAGTTTTGCTCTATTACCCATGCATAAGTCAACCTCCCTATGACGGAGTCTCCTACTATTTCTCAGGCCCTGCACATTGTTACACAAGTGAGTCCCACAACCGATGTAAAGCACCCAAGTAAAAGGTTCAGAGTTTTGAGAATATAGCTCAATCATATACAATATACCAGAAGCATTGAGCTTTTTGGGCTTCCCTAGCTTCATTGGCTTTCAAGGATCTGCAGTCTTTCTTCCAATGACCCTTCATTCCACAAAATAAACATTTCCCATTTCCCTTTTTCTTCTTCACCTTACCATTGGGCTTTAGGTGATCTAGAGCTTTGGCCTTGCCCTTATTTTTCTTTGGGCCTCGTGGCTTCTGGTCCGTACCCGTAAGCATGACGGAGGTTTTAAACTCCGGTTTCAAGTCCTTCTTTGCTTGCTTTATCAGATTGTACAATTCTGATAAAGTAGCTTCTTTATCAGACAAATGAAACTACATAATAAAGTTTGAGAATTCTTTTGGTAAAGACTGGAGAATTAGATCGTGACCTATCTCATGATCCATGATGAACCCGAGGTTGGCCAATTTTTCAATGTGGCCAATCATCTTAAGCACATGTCCACTAATAGATCATTCATTATACCTTGTTTGAAATAAGGCACATGACACTTGGAATCTCACGGTATGAACGGAAGTTGCATACAACTCCTTCAAGTGAAAGATGATGGTTTGAGCATCCATATCTTCGTGAGCATTCTGAAGTTCGTCCGAAATAGAGCCAAGCATTATGTAAACTGTTTGCTCATCATCATCGATGTGTTTCTTCCAAGCATCAAATGTATCTTGGTCAGTATCTTCTGCGGGTTCAGGGGGAAATGGTCTTTCAAGAACATAGAAAATATTTTCTTGTCGTAAGACAATTTTAAGGTTTCTAAACCAGTCATTGTAGTTGTACCCTTTGAGTTTATGCTCATCAATGATGGAATGAAGTGATACTCTGTTTGCCATTTGAATGTTTGTGAAATATTTTAACCCACATGTTAAGAGACAATGTTAAAATTAGGAATATATTTTCATTAATGTTTCATAATAACATTGGCTTTTAATATTATGAAGTTGCTCCCACTCACTTGTTTTAAAATTTTAAGCAAATCCCATTAACCCCAATATGATGGATTTCTTATGTGCAAGGATCCCATTATTATCATTTCATAACTTCGACCAGGGCCGGTTGTTATAAAATATGATAATTAGGTAGGTTCCCAACCAATTTATGATATAAATCAAAATTCCTTGATCATTAGGTTGGGCAATCAAACATGCCATAGCTTATGCTAGTCCTTGTGGACACCCAATCTTTGCCACTAAGTTATAAGACCACGCCTAAAGGTCGCTGCATCTTATGACTCAGAAAAGTCAAACCATTGTCAATAGTACGATTTAGGGACAAATTGGTATTGGTCAGTCTGGTAAAGCCTAGTCCTGCCAATACGGTTTAATCCTTTGGGTCTATACTTTATAATGGGAGGTAAATCTTAGACTTAAATTATTATTGAGGATTTTAGCAAGTTTAAGTGAATAATTTTCAAATGGATTCCTCCATTGAAAATTCCCCAGAGGGAGGGTGGAGCGAACTCTCTTAAATACCCTTACCTCTTAGGCTCTTATTGCCTTGGTGATAGGAATAAACAATAGATCCTCCAAATTAGTCCAAAACTTTAATATTCTTTAAGGTAAGCTTTGAGTAAATGATTATCTAGATGTCTTCACAGCTTTTCCATTTGGCTATAAAATGGTAGTGAGTGAAGGAAGACACCAAATCATTATCTAACTCTAGTAATACCTTTGGTTAAATTAACTTTAGTTTGGAAAGTTTTATTAACCCATTGGTCCCAACCCAATTGTATCTTTTATAATGTCTTTTATTATAAACAAGTGATTTATATTTATTAGCCTTAAAGGTAATAAATCTCTAAGTTCATCACGGAATAATTACTTAGCTAAGGGATAAGCAATACATTCTCTATTTCTTAGAAAGTCTCTAGAGGTTTGCACCCTAAAATAATAATGCAATTCTAATCATACATAGAATCATCAAGTATATGAGTTTTAATATGTTGGAATTATTTTAGGCATTAAATAACTTTGATTAATATTTAATTATGATATTGCATTTTATTTTATTCAAATAAATTTACTATTCACATTTTTCTGCAGATGCGTGAACTTTAAATGCACTTTCACAGTTCAAATATTAACTAAATCATGCAAAACTTGTGCCTAAAATTATGTTCAGGGTGTTAGCTTTCCAACGAGCTCTGAAACACCCAATTTCGTGTTCAAATGAGAGAAAACTAATCAAAACAAAAACGGCGCTCTGATACAACTGTTGGGAAGCGGCCGCGAGTGCGCAGCGGAAAATTAAAATTGATATGTCGTTTTCCATTCCCTTTGTTTTGATTATTCTACAAGCCTAGACATGTTACTATATATTCTAAGTATAAAACTCATAAAACATGCAAAGAACATAAATCTAAACATGCTAACTATCATAAGAACTCTAATTAAAATAAAGAAAGAAAAAGACTTACTTGAACCGAAGACTCCTTCAGTCCTCCCTCCAATCTACAAGCTTTTCTCGAACTCAGCAAGCTCTTCACATTCCAAAGAGCCAACCAAGTTTGTGGCCTCCAAAGATGCACACACCAAAGCCAAAACTCAATGGCAAGACTACGCCTTGAGTGCACGGGTATTTTGCCATTGGTGCTAGCCTAGGCAAATACCTGAAATATTTTAACTCGAGGTTCCTCTAGTCAATTAGACTTAAGGATCCTCAAAATCAGTGGCTTACTCTTAAACTTTAGAGTTGCTCACTTATATAAACCCAAGATATGAAAGGTTAGTGCAAAAATTTGTGAAGAATTCTTTGGGTTTATATAGTGCTCCAAAAACAACAAAAATCCGATGTAGGATAAAAGCTAATTTAATCTTAGCCATTAGATCTTAATTTAGTGGTTTAATGAGATTATAAAATGTTGATAAGAGTTTGGGCCAAATTGGAATTCATAACAAATAAAAAAAAAAATTACTATTCACGTTATTATTCATGTCACTATTCACGTGAATAGTAATTTTTTTTTCCAATTCGCAAAGTGCCCATATCTTCATTCACCAATCCCTAAGGTACTATGGAACCTCATAAATGATCTGTTCAATAATTAAACACATTGAACCATTTATGAACAATTCCTATAGCAATCATATATGTTGTTATATTTGTACTGTCCACTATTAACGATTGATTTCGACTTTGTTGTGTGTGACCTTTTGGGTTCCCCTCAAGTTGGACATGAAATGAATCGTGATAATTTAATCGAACATAAATTATCCTCCGATCATATGGTCGTTCGATTTCAATGACCAAGGTTGACATCTAGCAACATGTCAAGGCCCCCAAATGAGAAGGAAAGATATATATACCCATTATGTATGTGATTTACATATGATACAGTTCATCGCCTCACTGTATCCCCACCTATTGACCTAGGGTACGGAAAGTGTCTACCCATATGGTCAAAGGTATGATGTTGATAGTGTAATGAATCGTGCTAACCCAAGAATCTCACATGATTCTTTCGCTGTGGCCACAGTCTCTAGCACTAATCACACATATCAACCCGCGAACTGGAATATTATTCTTACAAGAAAATATTATCCGAGAGAGTGGCTATTCTCTGTTGTATTTTTACAAAGTCATGTGTTTCAACAAATGACCCAATCATACCCTTATGACCGGATCTTTTGAACCGGGGAAGGAGAATGTCAAAGTTATCTGATCCACAAATAAGATTGTAAAGACCTCAAGTCTTAGGACTAGTCATATATTTGATACATGAAAGTTCTCACAGACACATGGGATAAACACTCTATATGAAAACTTTCGGCGGTCAGTTCAATGGACACGAGCAACTCATGCATCCATGTGATACACCAAGCGGACGGATCTCCTCTAGTAGCCTATGAGATCGGCTACCCCACTTAAGGGTGGATCATATCATCATGCTAGTCTCTCCACTTTGTGAACGCCCAGATTATTCACAAAACTATGACTATGAACATTTATGAATAATGTTTATCATAAGGCGTGGAAGCCATCGTCTTATTGTTGGACAATTATGACCCATAGCGTCACTATTTGTAAAAGACATAGTGTTTTTGTACAAATTAATATGTAGCAATGGAAATTGCCGTTTTACCATTTCGTAATTAGATTACTTAAATGTGTGAATGATGAAAGTCCTTATGATTAGTTCCGGATAGAGATGATATGAGACAGTATCAATCCACGACGGTTTAATCATTAAATATCCCTATTCGTATTATTATCGAGACTGGACATCGATAATACGGAATAGACTAGTATCGCACTTGTGCGTGTTATGGAAGCGTAATATCATAGTTCTCATATATTTAAGTATTGGATACTTATGCAAGTGTGGTAGGAGGTTGTGTTTTACCGATGGTACGGAAAACAACTTCGCTCTGGATAGACCCCACGGAATCCCATTAGTAGTATGACTATGTGTCTATGGGAGTCTGTATCAGGGTAGGTGTATTTGGTCTTAACCTGAGACTTGCATCGCTAGTACTTGCGACAATCAATACACTTTGGTTTTGGTCGTCCAGGACTTTAAAAGGTTATGTGTACGCCTCTTCTGGGTTTATTGAGAATCGTAGTGTATTGGGTTTGATGTCAAGATGGAAGTATCACTTCAGTCATATGGAGATGATGGTCACGCAGGGATACAGAACTGGTTCTCTAAAAGGTTGCAACCGTCAGGATAATATGATTAGGTCATGATTATCCGATAATAAAGAGACTAGTTGTTTGTGATCCGATATATGCTCCGTACGGGGCAGACACTATTCCAGCCCCAGGCCTTGCATGTGACATCCGATACTGGATCATGAGATATGCAATACTACGTATACTACGCCTGACATAGATTATATATTCCATTAAGAATATTTCTGGAGAATTGGGTAGGCATGGCGCTTTGCTAGAAGCCAACCTTGTCTCGTAAATCGGTAAGAACGTAGTACGAGGTACGTACGTGTTCGGATAGTCCGACGACCAGATTTACTGCCAACATATCCAGGAATCTCTCGGGTCGCTTCCCGAAGATTCACCGATGACGTATGATTCGAACTTTATTAATCTGGGATTAATAGCGGAGAGACTTTATCTGGGATAAAGTACTATTTGAAGAGAGAGAACGATTAATTTGGAATTAATCGATAAAATAATATATTCGATATATTATACGAAATTGGATTTCGACGCGGAATTAAAATTGGATTTTAATTCGGGCTAACGAATTGATTTAGAATTAATTCACAAGCGACGTGAATAGTAATTTTTGCTAGGTATAATTATTTAATTAAATTTGATTTAATTACGACGCAACGGAAAACTCGTTAATTCGGAATTAACGAAACCGAGCCCGGAATGTGTTTGCGACGCCACTCCGATTTTGAATCAAGTGCGGCCACAAGTCACATCGCGAGTCACATCACTTATCACTTTAGTGATAGATGTCTTATCACCTTTTTGGTGAGTGACATGCAGTCACTATTCATGACATAAGTATGTGTGGGCATTTAATGCCATTTTGGAGCCAACATTGGCTTTGACTTTTGGGAAAGCATATACCGTTTTTTGGTAGTGGTTTTTCATAAGGTTTTTGGAAAACAAATAATAAAAAGAATAAAAAGAAACTGTCTCTCCTTTTGGCCTAAAAACCGTGACTCTCCAAAGAAGAAAGGAAGCTTGATTTTCTTTCATCTTTTGCTAGCACAAACAAGGAATCGATACAAGGTGATAGGGAATCGAACTAAGAGCTTGGAATCCTTTAAAGCTTGGAGCTTGATCATCTTCATCAACGAAAATCCACATTGGCCGAATACTTCAGAAAGGGAAGAAAAGTTTTGTTGATCATCACGTCAAAAGCCGTTCAATGTAAGTGTGTTTTTCGCCTCACTTCTTTGAGTATTCATTCTATTTCTATGCTTATATTGATCTTGGGACCACCCTAGAAACCAACACTTATTACTCCAAGGGCTTTATTACAGTGTTGATGATTCATATAAGTTATGTAAGACACGTATAATAAATATTTTCATTTTATTAATTAATGAAAATATTACAAATACATGTACATATAGCCCATCCACAAGTTGGGTATAGGCCATATCCCTAACATTAAATATATGGAGTTTCTAAGAAAGTAAGGACTTAAGAGATTCAAGAAACCGAGATAAGGAGGAAAGCTAAATAATAGAGCAAAGCTTAGAAAGGAATAATAATGGAAGTACGATAGAAGTTTGAGAGAGCATGAGCCTTATGGAGGTTCTCAGTAAGAAGTAGTATGACTAATAGCTAGATGTAAATTATGAGTAAAGTTAAAGGAGATAATTCAAGTGATTTTTAGCAGAAGAACCTAAGTCAGGGAGTTAACACCAGGTATGCAGATAAAAGAGTCCTAAGCTCATAGATAGCAGTACGCACAACTGCAGGACAGGTAACTAGTGAGAACACCACAACCAGAAAAAACTCGAGGACAAGCCCAACCCTCTCAGCCCTCGTCAGACAACAGCAACAAAAATGAACCATAATGTTCACCTCGAGATACTATTGGAAACAAGTGTATGTATATTGAAGGGAGATCGAAACATAAAGCCTTTTGAATATAATACAAGAGCATAATGGAAGAGGAAATTAGTCCTAAGTGAGAGATTTAAAAGAAAAATTGTCTAGATGAAGCAATAAATAGATAAAATACTAGTTTAGTAGTGTCAGGGACATAAAAGAATAGCTTTAGACATGGCTAGAGACATGTAGAGATGACTTCTGGTAAGGAAACAGAGACATAGACTGCATAAATCCCAAGTATATATTAAAGAAGAATAAAAGATAAAGGACAAGTAACATATTTGGAGATATGACTATCCTAGTAAACGATAATGGAAAAGATATTAAATAGATAATGAAAAAGGTACACAAGTACAAGAATAAACTTTACAAAGTAAGATTAGTAGTACTACGAGATAAAAGACTTTATAAATGTCGAAATAAGATTGAATTCTATCATACAGTGAAAAAGAAAGGTATTAAGTACAACTAATAAGTTTCTATGCTGTGTAATAAGAAAAGAATATGACAATGAATGGATTTATTGAGGCACAATCTAGAGATACCCAGAGACACTAAAGATGTTAATATAGGAATAACTTAAGAAAGAAACATTAAGAATAAGAAAGTTAAGGGAATAAGGCGGTGCAAAGAAATGATAATCAAATTTTTATTAGCAACGAATATAAAGATAAAGATGGCAGAATCTAGAGGATGCAGCCCGTAAGTAATTGGAAGTTAAGGAAATAGACAGTTAAGTAGTCAAACTAAGAAAATAAATGCCTAGCTCAACTCAAAAAGTAAATCTGGAAGTGTATTGAGACGATTATTTATATTAGCAATAAGGAATATCTTTGTATATAGTGGAACGTGAATAAACCTAACATTAAGAGACAAAATCACCCTTAGCATGAGAAAACGTTGGATAAGAAGATATTAAGGATACACTCAGTAAGACCATTACGGGAGTTATACTATAAAAAGAAAGTGAGGAACTTGAAGTATACTTAAGACCAAGGAAAGAAAAAGGCTATTGATTGTGGTACAAAGTATAATAGGGATATGATAGGTGCAATAAGTAGCAGAAGCCAAGCGATATCTAAAAATTGATAATAACCTAGCTAGAGAAATAAGAAATGGAAATAAGCAATTCATGTAGAACAGCCGTGGATAGACCTACATTAGCATAAATGCAACTAGATCATTTGGGATTGTACAAGTTGAATATATTTTCGTGAAGACAAATATAGAATGAATAGTAATCCAAGAAGTCTCAGAGAAGTATTAAGCCTTAAAGGAAGAAAGAAATAAGTAAAATACAATCACAGAGTGACAGATAGAAACAGAGTTCAGATCTTAATAAATAAAGTTATATCTTGCTACGTTTCTATATAAGAATGAAGGGTCTAAACAGAACTTCAAGGAATAAAACCTTCAGCTGTGTAAACCAAATAAGGTATATCAAGCCAAGAAATTCCCAGAAGTTGCAGTACTGAGCTCAATATTAGAAATGATTCAAGGACGAATCCTATTTAAGAGGGGGAATTTGTAACGATAAGAAATCCTGACTACTGTTACATCGTGGGACCAGTGTAACATAATATAAACTACGTTTGAATACATATATATTCATTAAATGACTTTGGGGACAATCGGTGAATTCCTCGAAATTTTGATACGAAACTGCATAATGTCCCACTACGGACAAAGACCATCCTTGAGTATCTTAGACGAACTAAGGATGCATTCTTAAGCTATGGAGGAG
Source organism: Zanthoxylum bungeanum (assembly GCA_019454045.1). NCBI lineage: Eukaryota > Viridiplantae > Streptophyta > Magnoliopsida > Sapindales > Rutaceae > Zanthoxylum > Zanthoxylum bungeanum. The sequence continues at coordinate 67,698 of SKCR01007546.1, read as the reverse complement.
GAGAACTTGAAGTGGATGGGTTCACCGTTGCAAGTTTCCAAACCGACAAAGACGACTTTAAGTCCCGATAAGGGTACATATTTAGTTTGAATAACATAACAGTGAGCTGGAAATCTTCCAAGCAAGATATTGTTGCCGAATAAATAACAAAAGTAGAACATTGTTGCAGCTGAGGCAGCAAAAGAAGCATTTTGGATCTATATAATCCAAATTGGATTAGGTGTAGTTCTGTCAGCAGTTGAGCTAGGCTACAGCGCAGGCTAAGAACCGCGGTCTTATCAAATATCCAAGTATATACTTCGACTATTTCATCTGATTCGTCAGATCATACATCGTGGCGATGTGATGATCGAATATAAAACGCATCAGATGATAACATTGCAAATCCGCTGACAAAAGCTGTTTCTCAGCAGAAGTTTGAGCGACCCGTACATAGTTCAGTGTAGGACACTTGAGTGATTGACTATATGCCAAGTGGGAGATTGTTAGCAACAAATGACCCATAGCATCACTATTTGTGACAAATGAAATTGCTCTTTTATCATTTGTAATTGGATTACCGGGATATATAAATGATAAAAGTCATATGATTAGTACCAGATTAATAAGATATGAGACAGTATTAATCCACGTAAGGTTTAATCATTAAAATATCCCTAGTCGTAGTATTATCGAGACTGGAAATCGATAATGCGGAATAGGCTAGTATTACACTTGTGCGTGTGTTATGGAAGCGTAACGGCATAATTCTCATACATTTGGGTATTGGATACTCATGCAAGTCTAATAAGAGGTTCTGTTTACTGATGGTACGGAAACAGCTTCGCTCTGGATAGACCCCTCGGAATCCCATTTGTAGTATGACTATATGTCTATGGGAATCCGAATCAGGGTAGGTGTATTTGGTCTTAACCTGAGACTTGCATCGTTAATACTTGCGACAATCAGTATACATTGGTTTTGTTCGTCCGAGGCTTTAACAGGTTCTGTGTACGCCTCTTCTAGATATACTGAGAATCATAATGTATTGGGTGTGATGTCAAGAAGGAAGTATCACTTCAGTCATATGGAGATGATGATCACGTAGGATACGGAACTAGTACTATTAAGTACTGCAGTCATCGGGATAATATGACTAGGTCATGATTATCCTATTATAGAGATTAGTTACCAATGATCCGATATATGCTTCGTATGGGTCAGACACAATTCCAGCCCTAGGCCTAGCATGTGACATTCGATACTGGATTGTAATACGTAATACTACGTATACTACGCCTGACATAGATTTATATTCCTTTAAAGAATATTTCTGGAGAATTGGGTAGGCACGGTACTTTGCTAGAAGCCAACCATGTCTTGTAAATCGGTAGGAACGTGGTACCGGGTACTCACGTATTCGGATAGTCCGATGACCGTATTTACTGCCAACATATCCAGGGATCTTTTGGGTCGCCTCCCAGAGATTCACCGATGACATTTGACTCGAACAATATTAATCTAGAATTAATTATGAGAGTGAAAGTTAATCTGGGATTAATTACGGCAAGAATTAATCTTGGATTGATTAACAAATAGAAAATTAATCTGGGATTAATTCAACTAGAAGAGAGAGAACGTGATTAATTTGGAATTAATCGGAAAATTAAATTTAAGTTCAAATTTGATTTTACTATTTAATTTATTTATTTGGGCTAAAATAATAAATTGGATATATTAAATGAAATCGGATTTCAAAGCGGAATTGAAATTGGATTTTAATTCGAGCGAACTAATTAATTTAGAATTAATTCATTAGCGACTTTCGTAATAATTTTGCTAGGATTATTATTTACTTAAATTAGATTTAATTATGTCGCGACGGATAATTCATTTAATCGTATTAAACGAACCCGTGCCCGAGCGAAGTTGCGTGTTGGATTAGCTGACTTAAATTTGGAATTTAAAAGTGGTGGGACCCACTTCACTTACATCAACTTGTTGGACATTAGATGGAAGTGGTTGGGCTTATGATACGCTCAAGCCAATTTCAACACACAAACTCTTTATATAAACATTAGTAAACTTTGGAAATGGTAATGGGTTACTATTCACAGCAACCTAAAATGCTCTCTCTACTTCTCTAAATGCCAAGCTTCCTCTTTTTTTCTTCTTGAATTTATTGCAAAACATCAATTCTAGCACATTGAGGAGTCAAACAATGTGATATGGAGACTCACCCAAGTGTTGGAAACACTCAAAGAAGGCTTGGAAGCTTCAACATCCATGAAAAGTTTTGAACTTCAACCGATCAATGTGAGTATTCCGCAACTCCCTTTGATTAATTCACACACGAATCACTCTTAGACGATCTTGGCATATTCTAGGAACACTAACACTATGATGATTAATATCGACATGCTAAGACTGTTTTCTTCTTGATCAACTGGATTTTCAACTCGGATAGGTGTATTTTCATTTTGGTCTCGGCCATTTTGACTGACGATGAAGGTGATAAAGACTCTCTATTTAATCTACCGCTAGATGATCGAGACCAATGTCTCAGGCAACCTAAATGCAGACTATATGATAAAATTTAAATATGCAAATGCAATACTTACAAAACGAAAAAAATAATAATAAACAAGTAATAATAAAAGTAAAAATATATGAAAAAAGAAAAGACATGAAAAAAATTACAAATGTAGTGATTAGATCTAAAAATATCTTCTGATTCTGTCAATTCAGATCTCAATTGAATTTCTCATTCAGCTAACTCAATCTCTCGAATTAGGTTCTCATAAAAAATTATGGAAGAATCTCTAGATGGGGACTGTTCAAGAAATTCTTTGGTAAAATACAAGTTCCATTTAATTGATTGTTTTGTCTCCTATAACCTTGAAGAATTAAATAATGGGTTTGTCTGTATGTGAGATGTATGGGTTCAGGATTCATTTAGGATCAATCAGGACATCTTGGATCTACAAAAATGCAAAGAATAAAGAAAATGAGATGTAGAAAATGTAAAAAAAAAAAATAAAAATAAAAAAAATAAATAAAAGAAAGAAAAATTATTATTATTTTATCTACCCGGGAACGGTGCCAAAACTTGACACACTCACAAAGTGATTCTTTACTCCCAAATATAAAAGTGTAGAAGTAATAAAATAACTCGCTATGTCGGGATCGATCCACATGGAATAAATTTAATAAGATAAAATAATAATTTGAGTGAAAATAAAAAGAGTAAATTGTTTGAAGTGATTGAAAATTTTAAATTAAACTGCAATAATAAAATAAAATATTGTGGCTAGGGGATCCCCTTTTAATATTTCAAATTTAGAAATCTTACTTTTTATAATATATAAATTGTCAATATTACCCAGTTAATTTGTTTCAGGAATTAATTATGCCAAAACAAATAGAATCAGCCATAAAGGCGGTGATAATATTTATCTATAACAAGTCCAATCAGGTACTCAATATGCTAAATAAATAAAATCAGTCATATATGCGGTAACAAAGTTGTCAATAATTAATCCATATTTAAATTAAATATTAATCATTAGATTATAATTTATATATTATAATATAAATAAGATTAATTTATACTTATATTAAAAGCTCTACCCTTTACCCCAGCATGATGAAATTAGCTACTTACGATTTGAATAAAAATACTCATAATTTTATTACTAAAAGAAAAAAAGATTACAAGAAAGCTTAAAAAATAAAACACATCAGAGCTGGATCCTTTCACAAAACCTTCAGAGAAAGAAGTGTGAAGGAAGCTATTGAATGAGGTGCTGAGCTCCTCTATTTATAGAGGCACTCGGTACCTCACTTTGCAAATTGTAAAACTTTACAATTTACAAAGTTTTACAAATTGCAAAGTTGTGAAGAGAAAATACCAATCCACTTTAGGTACATTAGCATTTAGTTTTAATTTTTTTTTTCTTATTTTTGTCTTTAATAATTACATATAACATATTTTGAATTTTTCATCGATTTTGACCTTGAAAACTTGAGAACTATAAAATCTTGTAAACAGTAAAGTTGTAGATATTTGAGTCCTCTTTCATTTGGAACTAGAATCACTTCAATCCAATATCGAAGTAAAACATTATGGCCAAATATGAAAATTGTGCAAAGTTAGAATTTGCAAAATTGTACACTGTTAGAACGCCCTTTTAAGTTTCTGGCCTCCAAAATCCAAATGTCAAGTCCATTTTTCTAGTTATGCATCTAAAGTATTATTCACCTACATAAAAAATAAAATCACAATAAAAATATATAAATTATAAATTTAATTATTATTTTACAAATTTTTAAATTAAGGGAATTAATGAAACTACAAGTGTAAAATGATTAATTGTTTTTAATAAATGTGCATTTTTTAGTGACTAGTGATGTAAGTAAAGTAGGCCCCACTTTAAATTCCAAAATTCAAGTCGGGTGACGCAACACACTTCGGGCTCGGGTTCGTTAATTTCGAATTAACGAATTTTTCGTTACGACTTAATTAAATCAAATTTAATTAAATAATAATGCCTCGCAAAATTATTACGAAAATCGCTTACGAATTAATTCTAAATTAATTCATTCGCCCGAATTAAAATCCAATTTTAATTCCGCTTTGAAATCTAATTTCATTTAATATATCGAATATATTATTTTATCGATTAATTCCAAATTAATCGTTCTCTCTCTTCTATTCGAATTTTACCCCAGATAAATTATCGCCGTAATTAATCCCAGATTAATTTTCTCTCTCTTCTAATTAATCCCAGATTAATTATGTTCGAGTCATACGTCATCAGTGAATCTTCGGGAAACGACCCATAAGATCCCTAGATATGTTGGCAGTAAATCCGGTCGTCAGACTATCCGAACATGTGCGTATCCGGTACCATATTTTTACCGATTTACAAGACATGGTTGGCTTCTAGCAAAGCACCGTGCCTACCCAATTCTCCAGAAATATTCTTTTAAGGAATATATAATCTTTGTCAGGCGTAGTATACGTAGTTTTGCGTATACGATCCAATATCGAATGTCACATGTTAGGTCTGGGGCTGGAATTGTGTTGCCCCGTATGAAGCATATATCGGATCTCTGGTAACTAGTCTCTATAATCGGAAAATCATAACCTTGTCATATTATCCCGATAGCTGCAGCAGACAAGAGTACCAGTTTCGTATCATGCGTGATCATCATCTCTATATGACTGAAGTGATACTTTCATCTTGACATCACATCCAATACACTACGATTCTCAGTATACCCAGAAGAGGCGTACACAGAACCTGTTAAAGCCCCGTATGACCAAAACCAAAGTATACTGATTGTCGCAAGTTTTAGCGATGCAATTCTAAGGTTAAGACCAAATAAACATACCCTGATTTAGATTCCCATAGACACATAGTCATACTACCAATGGGATTTCACGGTGTCTATCCAGAGCGAAGTTGTTTCCGTACCATCGGCAAACACAACCTCCTATCACACTTGTATAAGCATCCAATACTTATGTTGCAAGTTTTACCGATGACCAAATACACAGAACCTGTTAAAGCCCCGGATGACCAAAACCAAAGTATACTGATTGTCGCAAGTTTTAGCGATGCAAGTATAAGGTTAAGACCAAATACACATACCCTGATTCAGATTCCCATAGACACATAGTCATACTACCATGGGATTTCGAGGTGTCTATCCATAGCGAAGCTGTTTCCGTACCATCGGCAAACACAACCTCCTATCACACTTGTATAAGCATCCAATACTTATGTTGTAAGTTTTAGCGATGACCAAATACACAGAACCTGTTAAAGCCCCGGATGACCAAAACCAAAGTATACTGATTGTCGCAAGTTTTAGCAATGTAAGTCTACGGTTAAGACCAAATACACATACCCTGATTCAGATTCCCATAGACACATAGTCATACTACCAATGGGATTTCGCGGGGTCTATCCAGAGCGAAGCAGTTTCCATACCATCGGCAAAACAACCTCCTATCACACTTGCATAAGCATCCAATACTTACATACAAGAGAACTATGTTTTTACGCTTCCATAACACGCACAAGTGCAATACTAGTCTATTCTGCATTATCGATGTCCAGTCTCGATAATACTACGACTATGGATATTTAATGACTAAACCTTCATAGATTGATACTGTCTCATATCTTATTAATCCGGAAATAATCATAATGACTTTTATCATTTATATGTATTCAAGTAATCTAATTACAAAATGATAAAATAGCAATTTCCATTGTCACATAGTTAATTTGTACAAAAACCACAATGTCTTTTACAAATAGTGATGCTATAGGTCATAATTGTCCAACAATCTCCCACTTGGCCTATAGCCAGTCACTCAAGTATCTAACACCTGAACTATGTACATATCGCTCAAACCTTTGCGGAGGAATAGCTTTCGTCAGCGGATCTGCAATGTTGTCATCTGATGCGACCTTCTCGATCTTCACATCGCCAAGATGTATGATCTCACGATTCAGATGGAAATGTCCAAATATATACTTGGATCGTTGATGAGACCGGGGTTCCTTAGCCTGCGTTGCAGCCTAGCTCAGCTGCTAACAGAACTACACCTAATCCAATTAGGATTATATAGATCCAAAATGCTTCTTTTGCTGCCTCAGCTGCAGCAATGTTCCGCTTTTGTTATTTATTCGGCAATAGTATCTTGATTGGAAGATTTCCAGCTCACTGTTCCGTTATCCAAACTAAATATCTACCCTTATTGTGACTTAAATTCTTATTTGTCGGTTTGGAAACTTGAAGTGGTGAACCTAGTCACCTCAAGTTCTCATTTCCCCATATTTTCTATAAGCATCCTTAGTTCGTCCAAGACATTCAAGGATGTTCTTTAGATCAATCCAGTGACCATCATCTGGATTCCTCTTATAGCATCTATATATGCTCAAAGCATATGATACATCAGATCACATACATTTCAAAAATGTACGAGCTTTGGGCGGGTTTTCAGCAGCTTTCTAGATCAATCCTAGTAGATCTTTATTCTTAGAATAAAGCCTGCTTCTTCCAGGTATTCCATGGAGATTTTTAATGAAAGCCAAGCTTTCACTGATTATATTATGGGAATTTTATTGCTAAGAAGCAATACATCATCAACAAATAGGACATTCATTTTCAGTGCGCTCCCACTAACCCTCTGATATACACAAGAATCATCTTCGTTTTGAATGAAATCATATACCATTATGATTACATCAAAACGCTGGTTCCAAGAACGCAATGCTTGCTTCAATCCATGAATGGATCAGTTTAACTTGCAAACCTTGTTTCCATGTTTCGGCACGAAAAAACCGTTAGGATGTTGTAAACATCCTCCAAAAGGTTTCCGTTTAAGGAAAGCAGTTTTTGACGTTCAGCTGCCATTTTTCATAAACGAAATATACAGCACTTGCAAGCATTATCCGAATGGATTTAATCATGGAAACAGGTGAAAACATTTCACCGTAGTCAACACTGTATCATTGACGATACCCTTTCTGTACAAGCCTAACTATGTACATTTGTATGATATCATCCATGTATGTCTTCATTGAAGACTCATATAGTACCAATAGGCACAATGCCTTCTGGTACATCAACCAGTGTCCAAACTTGGTTGTATACATGGAATCCATTTCGGACTTCATGGCACTTTGCCATAAAGCAGAGTCTATACCTTGTATCGCTACCTCATACATAGCTGGTTCATCTTCCTCAATAAGATTGATATCTGCATGAGGTGAGATCAGAAACCAATACCTCACAGGTTGTTTTCTGAATCTCTCCGACCTACATGGTTCTTCTGTATTCGAAGATTATTGATACAGTTTCATCCCTGATGAACTGTTGGTGTTCCGTGAGGACTCGGTGCTTGGAACAGTATTACTCTAATTTTCATCGAGTTTTACTTTCTTCCCACTTACCACTACATAAAGGAATTCCTTTTAGGAAAACCGCATGGAGAGTAAGAATTACATTGTTCTCTTGTGAGTTGTACTATACTTTGGTTTCCCTAGGACAGCCTACAAATAGGCACTTATCCGATTTGGGTTCTAGTTTGGTAACATTCAAATATTTAGCGTATGCCAGCATTCCCAAATCTTCAAGAATGAGAAACCCGGTTTCTTTCATGTTTATATCTAATATGAAGTCTGTCTAACAGATTTTGACGGAACCTTATTCAAAATACGTATTGCACTGTTCAATATATATCCCCAGAAGGAAATAGGTAGCTCAGTGCGACTCATCATCGACCTTACCATGTCCAACAAAGTTCGATTTCTCCGTTCGGATACACCTTTTAATTGAGGTGTTCCAGGAGGAGTCCACTATGAAAGAATACCATATTCTTTCAAGTAATTGAGAAACTCATTGCTCAAGTATTCTCCACCATGGTCCGACCGTAATGTTTTAATACTTTTGCTGGTCTTTTTTTTCTACTTCGTGTCGAAACTCTTTGAATTTCTCAAGATTTCTGAATTGTGTCTCATGAGATGCACATAACGATAACGTGATGCATCATCCGTAAAGGTTACGAAGTATTCATATCCACATCTAGCCTGCCTAGACATGGGTTCACATACGTCACTATGAACGAGGGCTAACAGTTCGGTGGCACGTGCACCTTTACCGCTAAAAGGTGTTTTAGGCATCTTGCCTAATAAACAAGATTCGCAGACGTCATATGAATTTGGATCAAATCCGTCCAAGTACCCACTCTTCGAAAGTGTGGATATGCGAGTCTTGTTAATGTGTCATAGATGACAATGCCACATATAAGTTTCATCTTTGTTACTTAATTTAAGCCTTTTGTTTGTTACATTATATGTTTGAGATTGATTTATATTCAAAATATAAAGACCATTATGCACATCAGCACTGCATATCTCAATATCATTTTTATACATAAAACACTCAGTGTTTCTAAATACAAAAGTATACCCACATTGGGCTAAACAAGATACATAAATAATATTCCTAGTCAAACTAGGTACATAATAATAGTCAGATAAGTTTAGTACATGCCCCGAGGGCAGTTCCAAAATATAAGTCCCAACGGCCAAAACGGTGACTCTAGTCTCATTTCCAACTCGGAGGTCAATCTCTCATGAGGCCAGTCTCCTACTAATCTGCAGATCTTGCACATCAGTACATATATGAGTACCACAACCAGAATCAAAAATCCAATTTTTAAAACTAGAAGTAGACATGTTTATTTCTATAATAAACATACCTGAAGTTGGTGTCTTGCCCGCTTTGATTTCCTTCATGTACGCCTTGTACTCACGGCAGTCATGATTCCAGTGACCCTGTTTGCCACACTGTAGGAAGACATCTTGGGATTTGTCATTTGCCTTCCCGTAAGACTTTTTCGATTTGGCCTTGCCCTTCTTCTTCTTCTTCTTCTTTACACCTCCAGTAGCCTTTGGCCAAGCCTTGGCAGACTGAGATGTTGAAGCGAAGTGCGCCTTGCGCTTTTTTCCCTTCAAAAGCTCATTTTTTGCTTCACGCAACATTGCCATCAACTCTCCAAGAGTATGGTCTTGGTTCATCATATTATAGTTCATGATGAACCCGCTCCAGCTGTCAGGAAGAGACTGCAATATCAAATCTATAGAATTCTCAGCCTCAAAGGTTTTGTCTAGCTAACCCAGCTGTTCGATGTAAGCAATCATCTACGACACATGGTGCTCGACAGATGTACCCTCTGACATTCGAGAGTGAAAGAGCTTCTTCTGTAATTCATACCTTTGCGATCTAAGGTAAGATCGATGAAGGTCCTTCAATTTTGCCATCATAGTATATGGATCCAATCTCTTGTTCTGGCAACGAAATTGAGGGTTCATTGCAGCGAGCATGACGGATTGAGCAGTTGAGTTGTCATCGCTATGAGTCTTCCCAGCTCAAACTCAAGCGGCTGCTCATTTTCGGTCTTAGCCCCAAGAGCTCTCTCTATCGTATAGAGCATTCTCTCAGCGCCAGGACAATCCTGAGGTTCATATCCAGACTAGAAAGTTTGCACCATTAAAGACATTTTCACCCATGATAATGTCTCTAACCTTGATCTTTCCAGCCATCTTAATTGCAATAGTTTAACTATTCAATTAAAGATTTTTGGGTATAGTCCAACTGTTACAAGAAAATAATAAAATATTAGTCCAACTAATAAAAACATAAAATGACGAAATAATTTGAAAGCGCGTATTGGCAAGTATTTGAACGAAATTGGAAATTCAATATTTGCCTCCCACTATTTTTCGGCGAGCCTCTAACTCTCTGTTGAGTACTGAGGAAACCTAGTTTCCTAGTGGGCTAGGATCCCGTTATTTACACAACCTCGATGTAGGCACTGCATTTTTGCATGTGAGTCCCTATGATGAGTCTCATCTGGAGACACTACCTTTTTAGTTAGGATATTGCGGGAAACGGTCGTCGGAAGGGAATCGGTGTTTCATTAGATTTTTATTCACTTGTTTAGCTCCAAGCTCGCTCGTTGGACCTCCGTTTTAAAGCACCTTTAGCCTAAAAAACCCAGAACCATTTAACCTTGGCCCAAACTCACTCACTAAAGCAACACAACACCTAGCTTACCAAGACAAAACCCACGCCCACCATGACTAGGCCCACACGCCCATCACCCTAAATTACACCCAAATTAAATAAAAAATTAAATTAAATATTAATTAGATAATGTAATTGACTTAAATAAAATAATTAAACCATTTACCAATTAAATAAAACATAAAATATAATCCTACCTAATTTAGATAAATCAAATATATTAACTTCCTAACTAAACAAAATCATATACTAAATTAAAGAAATATCATGCCTAATTAAATCACTCAAAACCAATTTAAATATATTGACTTCCTAATCTAAACCAATCTTGTCTCCATCAAACCCATTGCTTTCCTTCTTTACACTAAATCAAATCCCCATTTAATTAGCCAAATCCCTTCCTTGTGAAGCAAGGATAAACCCTAGCTCTTGTCTATATAAACAACACTTTTCCAAGACATTCCACCTCTCTCTCACGGCAAAAAGCCAACTAAAACAAATAGAAACCATACTCTCTCCACATACAACACACTCGGCAGCCCCCACAGCCTTCACTCCACCACTTCAAACTTATCAAACCAGCCTGCCCCTTAACGCACCTCAGCCTCTTCTCCATGCACTCACAAACCACACACACGTAAAACACCTCCTCTCACACAAACTGACCACACGGCACCCTCACAAATGAACCCTCATCAATAACCTCATAGCCTACAAGCCCCACTCATTAGCCCCCACGTCCCGAGAGCCCTCATACACTTCAGCCGCACAGAAAACCACCCCTCACCTTCACGCACTCATCCCTCACAAATGCCAGCTCACTTTCACGCATAGCCCCCACGTAAGCCCCCCTCACGCGTAGCACCCACAATCAAAGCAGCTACACTATAAGCCCTCCACCCACCAACCGACTAAACTGTCCCACCGAGCCATCACGCACACACTGCCCATTAACCAGTCATATTCCAATACCCAATAAACTACCCTGAAACAGTCCCCAGAAACCACCCTAAAATAGTGAGCAAACAACCCCAAAAAAATCGCCGAAACAGTCCCTAAAACACCCAAAACAGTAGCCTTCATAGACCTGAAACAGTGAGCAGAAAATATAGAGGAAACATCAGCAAAACGGAGGCCAAACAGCAAGCAAAACAGCAAAACAGTGAGCTAAGACGCTAAACTAGTGAACCGGAGAAGTTGAGGAGCTTTACCCTTCCGATCTCCATGAAACGCAAGTCCGAAAGTCGGAAAGAAAGGTTAGACCTGAGGGTATTTTCCACATTCGTTTTCTGTTTTATTTTTATTATTTATTGAGTATTGTTCGCATGATTATTATGTTAAAATGCATGTTGTGGCCCCTGAGTAGATAAATATATATGTATTACGAAATATTGTATGTTGTGGCCTTGGAATAAAATGAAAGATGTGTCAACTCTCGCGGTATATCGGATGGAAACCCGGACATAAATTTCATAGCCGATTTCGAATGGACGGTAGTATGATCTGTACTCAGGATACAACTCCACATACCGCTTGAGTAAACGGCACATTCTTTTGTTTTATGTTGCTTTGATTTACTTGTTATTTGTTTATGCATGATGATATCCAGCGCATGGGCTTAGTAAGTTGAATTAAAGGTCCCCTATTTTGAGGGGTTAAAATCATTTATCACGATGCTTTGCCGCGCCGATTGATGTATATTCGGTTGAATGTAAGATGTGTTCAATCGGGTATACGAAGCCGATATTATGGTATTTATTTTTTATATGCATTGTGATAATTGCGCATGGGCTTAGTAAGTGCGATGAAAGGTCCTCTAATTGAATAGGTTAAAATCATTTACCACGATGCTTTGCCACGCCGGATATCTTTGTATTCACTTTTGTTTTATATATGTGTTGTGTTAATTGCGCATGGGCTTAGTAAGTGCGATGAAAGGTCCTCTAATTGAAGAGGTTAAAATCCTTTACCGCGATGCTTCACCAACGCCGAATATCTTTGTATTTACTTTCGTTTCATATATATGCATTGCATTAATTGCGCATGGGCTTAGTAAGTGCGATGAAGGTCCTCTAATTGAAGAGGTTAAAATCCTTTGCCACGATGCTTTGCCGCGCCGAATAAGGTGTATTCGATTGAGTGTGAGATGTGTTCAATCGGATACGCGAAGCCCGATATCATTTTCTTTACTTTATATATGCATTGTATTATGTGCGCATGGGCTTAATAAGTGGGATTAAGGACCTCTATATCGAGGGGTTAAAAGCCTTTACCACGATGTTTTGTCGCGCTTCTTGCCATGGCATTCATCTTTAGCACATCATTGCTATGTTCACGCATGTATTATGAAATCCCATATAGTCATCCTTATCTTTGTACGCATCGTAATGAAAAGCACATTTATTCCATTGGTTGCATCATTTACCTTAGTCTTGGCTTAACGTATTACAATCCATATATCCATGTTATGATAGCGTTTGAGTATTATTTCTTGTGGTATATCAGATGGAAACCCAGACATAAATTCCGTAGCCGATTCCGAATGGACGGTAGTGCGGTCTGTACTTGGGATACAATTCCACGTACCACTTGGAAAAGTGCTCACATGTTGTGTGTGTCCATATTAGTTATCTTCTTTTGCACCACGTCATAGCATGCTTACTTTAATGCCTAATTGCATCCTTAATTGTCTTTTTGCATTATGTACTTAGTTGACTCTTTTATTTACGCATGGACATGTAATGGCTATTTGTTTATGCTTCCGCACGTATAAGTATGATATGTCTATGAAATTACATGTTCGCCATTATTTGATTCGCTTTTATTTGTGCTTGCGTGGTTAGTGTGTGCTTGTGTTTCCATGAATACAATATGCCAATGAAGTTGTATGTTCGTTGCTACTTTGACGTACTTTCAAGCATGCAATCTTAGATGTAAGATATATGCAAATTTAGGTGTAAGTTTTATTTTTGCTCATATGAACTTAGAAGCATGATACTCTTGGAAATAAGTGTTACTTAAACTTGATTAAATTATTACACAAATCCTTTCATTACAAGTGACATAAGTAAGTGACCATTCCGAACCCAACGGTTTGAGGTCTTCCCTTGTGAGGGGTGAGTGCGGCCTTAAATCTCATTTTCCCGGTTCACACCGGGTGGCAACTCCATTATTCTCTGGTTTAGTCTTCTGTGGCTACTCCGTACTCCCAACTAGGCCACGAGCCTAGAACAACATGCGTCGTCCAGTTTCTGTGTCCCATAGTCTGGTGACTCCTCTGGGGATAGAGAATCGGCCCCAAAATATTGTCTTGTAATGTTTGGATTTAAGTTCTAATTGACCGTGTCTATAGTGGATAAAATGGGGGTTTAATCAAAGGCATTTTGAGGCTAGGTAATGGTTTGGTGTCTTCCTTCATTCACTACCTTTCTGGAAGGAAAAGTTGTGAAGGCACCTATATAGCCATCTATCCGTAGCCTATTGTGATGGACTAATTTGGAGGACTCGTTGTTTATTCTTGTCACCAAGCGATAGGAGCCTAAGAGGCTAGGGTACTTAAGAGAGCCTCGCTCCACCCTCCCTCTGGCGAATCTACAACGGGAAATCCATTTGACAGTCAGTCATACACCATAGCTCATTGGCACATACCTTAGTGTATAAAAAAGGGTGCGCTCACTTGGTCGCTCGAACCCTTGATTTGGGAGGCCTAGTTGTGGGCCATCATTCACCGGTAAGAGCCTTTGTCTAAACTCTTGCGAACCCACCCATATACCGGGATTGTATGGTTAAAGTAACAATTATTTCCTTGAGTATGTGCTTGTGGACCATCCTCATTTGGATGCAGTTGGACTATTGTCAGAAATGCAAACTTACTGGGCCATTTAAACTGGGGCGAGTTCATACCTTATGACCATTAGGCCCAAAGCTACTGAAATGTTGATGGGCTATTCTGTAGAAATCATTGTTTTATGTTTGCATTATCTTTCTTTTATGCTTGTGTTTGGGAACATCGTCGTTTGGATCCATTTGGACCATTTTTCATGGGATATGGGCTTGTTGGGCCATTTAAACTGGGACAAGAACGTATTTTATGACGATTGGGCCAAAGGCTTCTAGGTGATTGATGGGCCACTTTGTGCTTGTGTTCGGAACATTACCATTTGGAATTAGTTGGGCTCTTTGCCCTGAGATGTGAATTCGTTGGGCCATTTAAACTGGGACGGTTTCACTCCTATAACAGATAGCCCAAAAGCTTCTAAAATGATAATGGGCCGATTTGTGTGAAAATTTTCATGAGTTGATATATTCCTTGTATCGTATGCACCTCATGCATACATGCATCATGCTAACCCTTATGTTCTAAAAGATATCATAGAGTCCCGTTGGGTTAGGGAAGAGGGAAGACTCACCAAAAGACCCATAACATATATGAGTGGATCAGAAAATGAGATATCTCGCATGGACCAATTGGAGAATGGTTTCGTCAAAATTACCAAACAGTTGCAAGCTTTAACTGCTGCCATGTCTAATATGGTTGTACCCCGTGCTGGGGGAAGTTCTGGAAATGTAAGGCGCGATTAGCCTCCGAATGGGTTAGGGGATGATACCCCCGCTTTTGATGACGACATGGCAGAGTATGAAACAGGCAGAGTGATTGGGTCTCATGCAAAATTTCAGAAGCTTCAGGATCAGGTTGAAACAGTTACCCGCAAAATGAGGGGTAAACATGAAGAGTTGTTAGATTATGAGGCAATGACCTTCGAAGAACAGTTGCCAGCTCAGTTCAAGATGTCGGATATGGCTAAGTTCAACGGAAATGGGGATCCGAGTGTCCATCTGCGGCAATATGTCTCAGTGATGAGTTCAGTGGGCCTATCACAACGCCAGGTCCAAAAGATGTTTGGGATGTCACTCGAGGGGGCACCTGTGGTTTGGTATCATAGCCCTGAGAAGAAGGTTAAGGAAGATTGGAGAGAACTAGCTGATGCTTTTCTGAAGCAATATGTTACAGTCTTAGAGATTGACTTGTCACTCCGTGATTTGGAGAACACTAAACAGAAGCCAGAGGAAAGTTTCAAAGAGTATGTGGATCGCTGGAGAAGCCAGCTTTTGAAAATGCAGACTCGGCCTTCAGAGAAAGACCAAATTAAGATGATTATCAAGGGCACCAAGCCCTCTATTTATGGTAAGCTGAGGAGGATGACCTCCATGATTACTGATTTCCGACAGTTGAGAGAGACTGTTATGGATATTGAAGAAGAGGAGGCTGAAAACATAAAGTTTTATGGCTAGAATAGAATAACTTTTGGGGGGCATTCTGAGACTAAACCCGCTACTGCATAGGTTGCTGCCATCAAGAACCGGCATTTCTCTAACCTGGGGAAGTCATTATCTAAGGTGCTTGAGAAGTTGAAGGGACAAGGACTCCTAAAACCCTTAGAGTCTAAACCACTTCCAGATCCTATACCAACTAACCTTGACCTAAGCTTGTATTGTCACTTCCATCAGAGGAGAGGCCACGAAACTGACAACTGCACCCGCCTTAGGCATGAAATCCAAAACCTCATCGATGCTCATAAAATACCCGACCCAGAGAAAGAACAACCCAACACATATTGGAACCCCCTAAAAAATTACCACTCCGTTCCACCACCCACCTACATGATCAACTCTGGATTGCCCGAAACTTTTGTCCTCCAAACCCTTAACCACCAAGCTTCTTACATGGAGATAGGGGATGACAGTGAAGAACTGTCGGTCAAGAAAGAAGGCAATGCTAGAATGATGAAGTTGTTCCTCCGAGTTATTTGATCCTACATTTTTAATATAGACATTGATTTGGTCTACCTGTTCGAACCATTTCTTAAATGATAATAAAGACGTTCATTTCGTTTACTTGCCTCAGTATCAGGTTAGGGCCAAGGCCCACATCAGTTTCAGTTTTGGGGATGAGTCCCAAGGCGAGGCCAACATCAGTATCAGTCTGGGGCTGAGGCCCATATCAATATCAGTCAGGGCCGAGGCCCACATCATATCAGCTTGGGGCGAGGCCCACATCAGTATTAGCATCAGTTCAGTGGCAGGCGAGGGCCCAGGATCATATCAGTATCAGCTGGGGCGCAGGCCCACATCAGCATCAGTTTAGGGCCGATGCTCACATCAATATCAGCTTGGGGGCGAGGCCCACATCAGTATCAGCATCAGTTTAGGGGCTGAGGAGGCCACGTCAGTTTCAATTTTGGGGATGAGTCCCAGGGCCGAGGCCCACATCAGTTCAGTTTAGGGACGAGTTTTAGAGTTAGACATGTGTCCCATAGCGTCACTGTTTGTAAATGATATTGTATTATTGTACAAAATTAACTATGTAATAATGAAATTGCCTTTTGCCATTTTGTAAATATTATTTACTTTGATATATAAATGGCGAAAGTCCATATGATTAGTACTGGATTGAGATGATATGAGACAGTATCAATCCATAAAGGTTTAATCATTAAATATCCCTAGCCGTAGTATTATCGAGACTGGACATCGATAATGCGGAATAGGCTAGTATTGCGCTTTGCACGTTGTGAGGGCACAACGGCATAGTTCTCATATATTTAAGTATTGGATACTTATGCAAGTGCGATAGGAGGTTGTGTTTTACCGATGGTACGGAAAACAGCTTCGCTCTGGATAGACCCCGCGGAATCCCATTGGTAGTATGTCTAGGTGTCTATGGGAGGCCGCATCAGGGTAGGTGTATATGGTCTTAACCTGAGACTTACATCGCTAGTACTTGCGACAATCGGTAAACTTTGGTTTTGGTGGTTGGGGACCTTAACCGGTTCTGTGTACACCTCTTCTGGGTTTATCGAGAATCGTAGTGTACTGGATGTGATGTCAAGATGGAAGTATCGCTTCAGACATATGGAGGTGATGATCACGCAGGACACAGAACTAGTACTCTATAAAAGGTTGCAACCGTCGGGACAATATGACTAGGTCAGGATTGTCCGATTTAAAGAGACTAGTTGCTTGATGTCCGATATATGTTTCGTACGGGGCAGACACATCTCCAGCCCTAGGCCTAGCATGTGATCATCCGATACTGGATCGATGTACGCAATACTACGGTATACTACGCTTGATATAGATCTTATATTCCTATAAGAATATTTCTGGAGAATTGGGTAGGCATGGCGCTTTGCTAGAAGCCAACCTTGTCTTGTGAATCGGTAAGAACGTAGTACGAGGTACGTGCGTGTTCGGATTATCCGACGACCGTATTTACTGCCAACATATCCGGAGATCTCTTGGGTCGCTTCCTGAAGATTCACCTATGATATTGATTCGAACTTAATTAATCTTGGATTAATTGCGGAGAAACTTTATCTCGGATAAAGTGCCTTATTAGAGAGAGAGAGAACGATTAATTTGGAATTAATCAGTAAAATTATTATATTCGATATAATAATTGAAATTCGATTTCGACGCGAAATTAAAATTAGATTTTAATTCGGGCATACGAGTTAATTTAGAATTAATTCGTTAGCGACGTAAATAATAATTTCGCTAGGCGCGATTATTTATTTAAATTCGATTTAATTAACGTCGCGACGCAAGTTCGGTATTTCGGAAATATCGAACCCGAACGCGTGAGTGGACGTGGGCCCACTTTCATTTGGAAACGGTGTGGGGCCCACTTGACACATGTCATTATATGTATTATTATTTTATTGATAATGCATTGCATGGTGATAGTGTATAATACACTCTAATGTTATGCATGGAATTTGAGTGTTTGACACTCTAAGCCTTTGCATGGCTTGTGTCATAGATTTATTATTATTTAATAAATATTATGGCATAAATATAAATTGATTTTTGGTATCAAAAATCAATTAGAACAAAAGAAATAATCTCTCTTCTCTCTCTCACTTGGCCGAAAACTGCATGCAGTTTTTGGTCTTCATCTTCTTCATTTTGGTTGCCAAAAGCTTGAAGAAAGTGTGATTGTTTGGAACATCTCCTCACATGCAAGGCTAGCACCTTTCAAGGGATCAAAAGAGGTGATAGGGAAACCATCATAGAGCTTGGAATACTCAAAGCTTGGAGCTTTCCACATCTTCTCACCTTGGCCGAAAATCATCCACCTTGGAGCTTCCATCTTGGCTTGATTTTCTTCATCACAAGATATTGTAAGTATGATTCCGCCATACTTCATGTTTATATATATTCTTTGTTGTATTTCATATATGCTTAATCTTTCCTTGGGACATATTATAGAAACCAACAATGGTATCATGGAGCCATGGTTAAGCATGAAATACTTTAGGTTAAAATTTGATAAAATTGGTTGAAGCATGTTCTTGTGAAATTTGATGAATAAGTATGCTTGCATGTATATAGAATGATGTTATATGGAATCAATTTTATGAAAAATGCATTGGATGATTTTTCCCCAAAATTTTAACCTTGGCCGAATGGTGTGAGTGTGATAAAATTGGTTAAAGCATGTTCTTGTGAAATTTGATGATAGTTGCTTGCATGTATATAGAATGATGTTACATGGAATCAATTTTATGAAAAATGCATTGGATGATTTTTCCCCAAAATTTTGACCTTGGCCGAATGATATGGTGAAATTGATTGAAGCATGTGTCTTGTGAAATTTGATTAATAAGAATGCTTACATGTATATAGAATGATGATACATGGAATCAATTTTATGAAAAATGCATTGGATATTTTTCCCCAATTCATGCCTTGGCCGAATGTGTTGCTACTTGGAGTGGATTGAATTTTTTTGTGTTTAAGATCATTGGATGACTTAGAACGTGTACGGGACGTAGATTAATAATTCAATCGGATTGAAAAACAAATCGACACAAAAAACTCACCTTGGCCGAATACATAGGACATGTAAAGGAGTTGATTTTGTTAAAATTAATGTTGGACATTTATTTTGAAAAATTGATGATTAATAAATTAAATGGGTATTTTTGAAATATTTGGTTTAATACATTAATCTTGGTATTACACTTTAATTAATTGGACTTTAATGTTTGGAATATTAAAATTTAATTAATGGGCTTTAATAATTTAATTGGGCCTTATGGGCTTAAAATTGGTTTTATGGCACTTAAGGGTGATTCCTTATTTGGGCTTGGTAATTGGGTTTGACCCACATTGACCAAAGCCCAAGCCTTAATAAATCAATTCTAAGTCCATTTGACTTGAATTAAATCAACATTGGATGTTAGTTGGGCTTTGAGGCCCAATAAGATTAGATTTAGAATCTAAGTCTTTAAAGCACATTAAAAGTGTAAACATTTAATTTGGAATTAATAATTGAATTAGTATTGAATACGAATTAAATTAGATTTAATAAGTAGTTCGATATAATTCGCGAATTCGTACCCTATGTACTTATTCTCAATCGAGT
Source organism: Zanthoxylum bungeanum (assembly GCA_019454045.1). Classification (NCBI taxonomy): domain Eukaryota; kingdom Viridiplantae; phylum Streptophyta; class Magnoliopsida; order Sapindales; family Rutaceae; genus Zanthoxylum; species Zanthoxylum bungeanum. The sequence goes on along the minus strand of SKCR01007546.1, from coordinate 47,678 downwards.
TGGACTCGCGCAAAATCAAACCGTTGTTTGAACATTGGATGATCACTTAAACAAAGACTAATTAATTGGATTAGATTGGTTGTAAAAGCATGTCTTGTTTGAATATATATGTATGTGATGAATGAATAGTGTATATCGGATGGATATTAGAAGGGAAAGGGTAATTTTAGAAATTATTGTAAATTTGGAATTTATAAATTGGACCTGCGTGTCCAGCCTTATCTCTTTATCTCTTTGTATTCTCTTCTCACCTAATTCCCCTCAATGTAAATGAGGTTTCTCTTATTGTATTATGTAATTGGGTAGTAGTAGAATAGTGCTAGCGGGGAGAGGAAAGGGAGTGATTTGTTCTAGGAACAAGTTGTTTATATATCCATCCGCATATCACTATTAATCTACTTTACGCGCTTTATGATGTTTTAGAAGCATGCTTAAGGGTGTATGATGATGAGACCTAACAAAGATAAATAAATTGGTTGCCAATTACGCGAAAATCCCTCAATTTATATTAAGCGAATATCCTTCCATTGAATGGTTCTTGTTCAAGATCCGAAGTTGGCATTGGTTTGTTTTTGACCAAAGTCAAGACCTTTGTCAATCAAGGATGTACTTGAATCATGAGAGTTTTGTTGCATATCGGTGTCTTGTCCAAATCGTGATTTTATTGGCCAAAGTCAAGATCACTTTTTGTCCAACGACATTGATTACGAAACTTTCCTCGTCAATGGGTCCCGCTTAACTGGAATCATTAGGTTTGTTTTTGGCCAAAGCCAAGGCCTAGATGATTCGGAGGATAGGGTTAGGAAAATGTAATGGTTACATTGGCATTATACATATGTTTCGGACTTGGATGTCCACCTAACCGGATCTAGGAATTGGATGAGATCCAATTGATCATGGAGATCTACCTAAGTTAAATAGCATACAATTTTTATTGGCCAAAGTCAAGGTTGTGTGTTATTTAACGGGATCCTAGCCCACTAGGAAATTCGATTTCCCGAGTTCTCTACAGAGGGTTAGAAACTTGAAGAAAATAGTGGGAGGCTATTATTGAATTTGCAATTTCGTTCAGATACTTAGCCTTACACGTCTTTCAAAATTATTTCGTCAATATTTTAAATAATTAGTTGGACTAATATATTGTTATTTTTACTTGTAACAGTTTGACTGTACCCATAACATCGTTGACTTTATAGTTGGACTATAGTTGTCAAGATGATTGGCAAAGGTAATATCCGCGACATAATCATGGGCGATAATGTCTTCAAAGGGACAAACTTTGCCGACTGGGAAATGAACCTCAAGATAGTGCTTGGGGCTGAGAGGATACTGTATACTATTCAGAGACCTCTCCCGCCAACCCACTGAGCCACTGGAGCTAGAGTTATGGAAGACTCATAGTGACGATTGTGACCAAGCTCAGTCAGTTATGCTAGCTGCAATGACCCAGCATTTCAGACGTCAGTACAGGGACTTGGATCCCTATAACATGATGGCAAGATTGCGTGATCTTCACCGCACCAATAAGCGGATGAAGAGGTACGAGCTAGTAAGGAAACTCTTCGCTCCCGGATGACAGACGGCGCATCAGTTGAGGCCACGGGACTCAAATGATCGCCGATATTGATGAGTTGGCCAATATGGGAATAGTCTTGGAGGCTGAGCTGACTATAGATATGATCTTGCAGTCACTTCCTGATACTTGGAAACAAATCATAATCAACTACAAGTTGATGGATACAGATGACACTCTTGGAGAGCTGTTATCCGTATTGAAGGAGTCCGAAAGGGAACTCCTAAAGGGGAGCAAGCGCGAGGCGCATTATGCATCGACCTCTCATGCGCCAAAGGCTAGGCCCAAGGCAATTGGAGGTGCGAGGAAGAAGAAGTTCAAGAAAAGGGCAAAGGCAAGTTGACAGTGGCTTCTAGGAAGCCAAAGGACAAATCTCGCGACATCTGCCTTAACTGCGGCAAGAGGGGTCACTGGAAACGTGACTGCCAAATGAGCATTGTGCAGAGGGAGGATATCAAGGCTGGCAAGGCTATCGCCTCTGGTATGTTTGTTATTGAGATAAATATGAATACTTCTAGTTTTAAAAATTGGATTTTTGATTCTGGTTGTGGTGCTCATATTTGTACTGATGTGCAGGATCTGCATGATAGCAGGATGCTGGCGTCAGGGGAGATGGATCTACGGGTCGGAAACGGAACACCAGTTGCTGTTTTGGCCGTAGGGACTTTTGTTTTAGAACTGCCCTCAGGCATGTACTTAAACTTTTGAACTGTTATTTTGTACCTAGTTTAACTAGGTATATGTTTAATGATGGTTACTTGTATTAACTTGTACTAGTATAGTAGAAACCTTTTGTCATTTAGAAATACGGGTTTTGTATTAGAAACACGTTATTTATATAAAAATGATGGATGCAGAAATTTGCACAGCTGTTGCAAATAACGGTCTTTATATTTTGAAATAAATGAATCTCCTAAAATGACAAACAAAAGGCTCAAAAGGGTAATCTAAAAGATGAAGCTTATATGTGGCATTGTCGTCTAGGACACATTAACAAGACTCGCATATCCACACTTTCGAAGAGTGGGTACTTGGACGAATTTGATCCCAATTCATATGACGTCTGCGAATCTTGTCTTTTAGGCAAAATGCCTAAATCACCTTTTAGCGGTAAAGGTGAACGTGCCACAGAACTGTTAGCTCTCGTTCATACTGACGTATGCGGGCCCATGTCTAGCCAGGCTAGAGGTGGATTTCACTACTTCGTAACCTTTACAGATGATGCATCTCGTTACGGTTATGTGTATCTTATGAGACACAAGTCGGAAACTTTTGAGAAATTCAAAGAGTTTCGACACGAAGTGGAGAAACAAACAGGGAAGAGTATTAAGACATTACGGTCAGACCGTGGTGGCGAATACTTAAGTTATGAGTTTCAAGATTACTTGAAAGAATATGGTATTCTTTCACAGTGGACTCCTCCTGGAACACCGCAATTAAACGGTGTGTCCGAACGGAGAAACCGCACCTTGTTGGACATGGTAAGGTCAATGATGAGTCGCACTGAGCTAACAATATCCTTCTGGGGATACGCATTAAACAGTGCTATACTTATTTTGAATAAGGTACCGTCGAAGTCTGTTGAACAGACTCCATATGAGATATGGACAGGAAGGAAACCAGGTTTCTCTTTCCTGAAGATTGATTTGGGATGCTGGGCACATGTTAAACGTTTGGAAAGTACCAAACTTGAACCCAAAACTGATAAATGCCTTTTTGTAGGATATCCTAGGGAAACCAAAGGATATTACTTCTATCACCCACAAGAGAACAAAGTATTTGTTGCTCTACAAGCATTTTTCCTTGAGAAGGATTTTATAAATGCAGTGGTAAGTGGGAGGAAAGTAGAACTCGATGAAGATCGTAGTGATACTGTTCCTGGCAATGAATCAACGACGGAACAAGAACAGACCGTCCGGGATGAGTCTGTACCACAAACTTCACATACACAAGGACCGCGTAGGTCGGAGAGAGTCAGAACAGTACCTGAGAGGTATGGGTTCCTGATCTCACCTCATGTAGATATTAATCTTATTGAGGATAATGAACCGGCTACGTATGAGGAAGCGATACAAAATATCGATTCCGCTTTATGGCAAGATGCCATGAAGTCCGAGATGGATTCCATGTACGCCAACCAAGTTTGGACACTGGTTGATGCACCAGAAGGCAAAAGCCTATTGGATGCAGATGGATCTTCAAGAAGAAGACCGACATGGATGGCAACGTACAAACGTACAAAGCTAGGCTTGTAGCGAAGGGGTATCGTCAACAATATGGTATTGATTATGACGAAACCTTCTCACCCGTTGCCATGATTAAATCCATTCGGATAATGCTTGCAATAGCTGCATATTTCGATTACGAGATATGGCAGATGGACGTTAAAACCGCTTTCCTTAACGGAAACCTTTTGGAGGATGTTTATATGCAACAGCCTGACGGTTTTATCGTACCTAGACTTGCAAACAAGGTTTGTAAGTTAAATCGATCCATTTATGGATTGAAGCAAGCATCACGGTCATGGAATCAGCGTTTTGATGAGATCATAAAAGAATATGATTTCGTGCAAAACGTAGATGACCCTTGTGTATACAAGAAGGTTAGTGGGAGAGCACTTACTTTTATTGTCCTTTATGTCGACGACGTATTGCTTATAGGCAATGACATTCCCATGCTAACGTCGGTGAAAGCTTGGCTTTCATTAAAATTCTCCATGAAAGATCTGGGAGAAGCAGCCTTTATTCTTGGAATAAAGATCTACAGGGATAGATCTAGAAAGCTGCTTGGACTCTCCCAGAGTACATATATTGATAAAGTGTTGAAGCGATTCAACATGGAACAATCCAAGAGGGGATTGGTTCCAATGGTACGTGGTACCTCTCTGTCTAAGGACATGTGTCCTAAGACTCAGGAAGAGAGAGACCACATGAGTCGGATACCGTTCGCCTCGGCAGTCGGATCGATCATGTATGCCATGATATGTACACGACCTGATGTCTCATATGCTTTGAGCATGTGCAGTCGCTATCAGGCCGATCCAGGTGAAGGTCACTGGATAGCAGTTAAGAATATCCTTAAGTATCTTAAACGAACTAAGGATGCTTTCTTAATTTATGGAGGTGGAGAACTTGCGGTATCTGGGTATACCGATGCAAGTTTCCAAACCGACAAGGATGACTACAAGTCACAATCCGGGTACATTTTTTGTTTGAATAACGGAGCAGTGAGCTGGAAATCTTCCAAGCAAGATACTGTTGCCGATTCAACAACAGAAGCGGAGTACATCGCTGCATCTGGAAGCAGCAAGGAGGAGGCAGTTTGGATCCGAAAGTTCCTAATCGGATTAGGAGGTAGTTCCGTTAGCAGCTGAGCCCGTTCCATTGTATTGTGACAATAACGGGGCTATAGCACAGGCTAAGGAACCAAGGTCTCATCAACGGTCCAAGCATGTTCTTCGACGTTACCATCTGATTCGGGAGATTATACATCGTGGCGATGTAAAAGTCGAGAAGGTCACATCAGATGACAACATTGCAGATCCGCTGACGAAGGCTGTTCTTCAGCAAGTTTTTGAACGACACATACATAGTTCGGGTATTAGATGCTTGAGTGACTGGCTATAGGCCAAGTGGGAGATTGTTAGACATTGTGTCCCATAGCGTCACTGTTTGTAAATGATATTGTATTATTGTACAAAATTAACTATGTAATAATGAAATTGCCTTTTGCCATTTTGTAAATATTATTTACTTTGATATATAAATGGCGAAAGTCCATATGATTAGTACTGGATTGAGATGATATGAGACAGTATCAATCCATAAAGGTTTAATCATTAAATATCCCTAGCCGTAGTATTATCGAGACTGGACATCGATAATGCGGAATAGGCTAGTATTGCGCTTGTGCACGTTGTGAGGGCACAACGGCATAGTTCTCATATATTTAAGTATTGGATACTTATGCAAGTGCGATAGGAGGTTGTGTTTTACCGATGGTACGGAAAACAGCTTCGCTCTGGATAGACCCCGCGGAATCCCATTGGTAGTATGTCTAGGTGTCTATGGGAGGCCGCATCAGGGTAGGTGTATATGGTCTTAACCTGAGACTTACATCGCTAGTACTTGCGACAATCGGTAAACTTTGGTTTTGGTGGTTGGGGACCTTAACCGGTTCTGTGTACACCTCTTCTGGGTTTATCGAGAATCGTAGTGTACTGGATGTGATGTCAAGATGGAAGTATCGCTTCAGACATATGGAGGTGATGATCACGCAGGACACAGAACTAGTACTCTATAAAAGGTTGCAACCGTCGGGACAATATGACTAGGTCAGGATTGTCCGATTTAAAGAGACTAGTTGCTTGATGTCCGATATATGTTTCGTACGGGGCAGACACATCTCCAGCCCTAGGCCTAGCATGTGATCATCCGATACTGGATCGATGTACGCAATACTACGGTATACTACGCTTGATATAGATCTTATATTCCTATAAGAATATTTCTGGAGAATTGGGTAGGCATGGCGCTTTGCTAGAAGCCAACCTTGTCTTGTGAATCGGTAAGAACGTAGTACGAGGTACGTGCGTGTTCGGATTATCCGAGACCGTATTTACTGCCAACATATCCGGAGATCTCTTGGGTCGCTTCCTGAAGATTCACCTATGATATTTGATTCGAACTTAATTAATCTTGGATTAATTGCGGAGAAACTTTATCTCGGATAAAGTGCCTTATTTAGAGAGAGAGAACGATTAATTTGGAATTAATCAGTTAAAATTATTATATTCGATATAATAATTGAAATTCGATTTCGACGCGAAATTAAAATTAGATTTTAATTCGGGCATACGAGTTAATTTAGAATTAATTCGTTAGCGACGTAAATAATAATTTCGCTAGGCGCGATTATTTATTTAAATTCGATTTAATTAACGTCGCGACGCAAGTTCGGTATTTCGGAAATATCGAACCCGAACGCGTGAGTGGACGTGGGCCCACTTTCATTTGGAAACGTGTGGGGCCCACATGACACATGTCATTATATGTATTATTTTATTGATAATGCATTGCATGGTGATAGTGTATAATACACTCAATGTTATGCATGGAATTGAGTGTTTGACACTCTAAGCCTTTGCATGGCTTGTGTCATAGATTTATTATTATTTAATAAATATTATGGCATAAATATAAATTGATTTTTGGTATCAAAAATCAATTAGAACAAAAAGAAAAATCTCTCTTCTCTCTCTCATTGGCCGAAAACTGCATGCAGTTTTTGGTCTTCATCTTCTTCATTTTGGTTGCCAAAAGCTTGAAGAAAGTGTGTTGTTTGGAACATCTCCTCACATGCAAGGCTAGCACCTTTCAAGGGATCAAAAGAGGTGATAGGGAAACCATCATAGAGCTGGAATACTCAAAGCTTGGAGCTTTCCACTCTTCTCACCTTGGCCGAAAATCATCCACCTTGGAGCTTCCATCTTGGCTTGATTTTCTTCATCACAAGATATTTAAGTATGATTCCGCCATACTTCATGTTTATATATATTCTTTGTTGTATTTCATATATGCTTAATCTTTCCTTGGGACATATTATAGAAACCACAACGAGTCCCAAGGGCGAGCCCATATAAGCATTCAGGAGTTTGGCCGTAGTACTGGCACTCCGAAAGGGAGCATGGTTCGAAAATGGACTACTATCAACATCTCCCGAAAAATGGCACTCGAGAAGTGCAACATGGTTCGAAACATAGACTACTTTCACATCTCGCCGAAAGTGGCACTCCAAAAATGGAGCACGGTTCAGAAATGGACCAATGAAGGCCTAACCCATCGGAATATGATACATATCCATGCATACATGATACCATATCACAAAACATGCAATCGTTTTTTTTGTGTTCCAAGTTGGTAGCGGCAAAGACCAATCATCACAAATAAGGTTCAAAAAATGAGCCATTATTATCGCACAGCACGGTTCGGAAAAGGAAATGGCACGCTACCAACAGATGCGAAAATGGGCGCCCAAAATGGAGCACACATAGCTGACCCGCAGAAAATGGCAACTCCAAAAATGGAGCACCCACAAAAAGATGCCGGAAATGGCGTTCCAAAATGGAGCACACACAGCAAGGCCGGCGAAAAATGGCGTTACAAAATGGAGCACACACAACAAATGCCGGAAAATGCGTTCCAAAATGGAGCACACAACAGCAAAGGCCGAAAAAATGGGTTCCAAAATGGAGTACAACAGCAAATGCGGAAATGGCGTTCCATAAATGCGAGCCACACAACAACAGATGCCGAAAATGGATGCTGAAAATGGCGCCTCCAACAATGGACACACACACAAAAGATGCCGAAAATGGCGCTCTAAAAATGGGCACGGTTCGGGAATGAACCAGGGGTCGCAGCACCTCACCACAAATCAACTCAAAACTCAACACATGGTAAGTCAACAAAAGTGGCAGCTTCGGCGAGCCAAGTAAGTGAATAAGCATTGCATAAATTTGATAGGATTGTCACCGTACACATTTACACAAGTCCCATCAAGTGGGGGACTGTAGGCACTGCATTTTTACATGTGAATCCCTATGATGAGTCTCATCTGAAGACACTACTGTTGGAACACAGGAATGGGGGCGACGCATGTTGTTCTAGGCTCGCGGCCTAGACGGGAGTATGGAGTAGCCACGGGGGACTAAATCGGAGAATAATGGAGTCGCCACCCGGTGTGAACGGGAAAATGAGATTAAGGCCGCACTCCCCCCTCGCAAGGGAAGACCTCAAACTGTTGGGTTCGGAATGGTCTCTTACTTATGTCACTTGTAATGAAAGGATTTGTGTAATAATTTAATCAAGCTTAAGTAACACTTATTTCCAAGAGTATCATGCTTCTAAATCCATATGCACAAAGATAAAACTTACACCTAAATTCATGTATTTCACATCTACGATTGCATGCTTGAAAGTACATCAAAGTAGCAACGAACATACAACTTCATTGGCATATTGTTTTCATGGAAACACAAGCACACACTAACACGCAAGCATACATAAAGGCGAATCAAATAATGGCGAACATGTGATTACATAGACATATCATAACCAAATAGCCATTACATGTCCATGCATAAATAAAAGAGTCCACTTAGTACATAATGCAAAAAGACACTTAAGGATGCAATTAGGCATTAAAGTAAGCATGCTATGACATAGTGCAAAAGAAGATAACTAACAATGACACAAACGCACATGTGAGCACCTTTCCAAGTGGTACGTGGAATTGTATCCCAAGTACAGACTGCATTACCATCCAATCGGAATCGGCTACGGAATTTATGTCTGGGTTTCCATCCGATATACCACAAGAAATAATACTCAAATGCTATCATGACATGGATATATGAATTGTAATACGTTAAGCCAAGACTAAGGGATAGATGATGCAATAAATATATGAAAGACGCGGCAAAATATCGTGGTAAATGTAGCCTTTTAGGCTTTTCTTTCCCCAAATGGAGAACCTTTTTAGTCCAACACAATAAGCCCATGCACTTTTCATTACAATGCATACAAAGATAAAGATAACTATATGAAACTTCGTATACCCGATTGAACACATCTTACATTCAACCGAATATACATCAACCGGCGCGGTAAAGCATCGTGGTAAAGGGTTTTAACCCCTCCAAATAGGGGACCTTTAATCGACTTACAAAGCCCATGAGCTCGATCGCATCATGCATACAAAGAATAAAGACAATAATATCAAACTTAGTATGCCCGATTGAACATATCTACATTCAACCGAACACACATCAACCGGCGCGGCAAAGCATCGTGGTAAAGGGTTTTAACCCCTCCAAATATGGGACCTTTAATCCGACTTACTAAACCCATGCGCTCGATCGCATCATGCATACAAAGAATAAAGATAATAATATCAAACTTAGTATGCCCGATTGAACATATCTTACATTCAACCGAACACACATCAACTGGCGCGGTAAAGCATCGTGGTAAAGGGTTTTAACCCCTCCAAATAGGGGACCTTTAATCCGACTTACTAAGCCCATGCGCTCGATCGCATCATGCATAAACAAGTAACATGCGGAATTTAAATGACGAATAGTAAATAAATCAAAGCAACATAAAACAAAAGAAAGTGCCGTTTACTCAAGAGGTACGTGGAGTTGTATCCCGAGTACAGATCATACTACCGTCCATTCGGAATCGGCTATGAAATTTATGTCCGAGTTTCATCCAATATACCGCAAAAGTTGACACATCTTTCATTTTATTCCAAGGCCACAACATACAATATTCGTAATCCATGCATATTTATCTACTCAAGGGCCACAACATGCATTTTACATAACAATCATGCGAACAATACTCAAAGAATAATAAAAATAAAACAGAAAATGAATGTGGAAAATACCCTCAGGTCTAACCTTTTTCGTCCACTTTCGGACTTACGTTTCACGGAGATCGGAAGGGTTAAAGCTCCTTAACTTTCCCGGTTCACTGGTTTACTTTTTCCCTCGCTATTTCGCTGCTCAAGCCCTGTTTTGACTTTGTTTTGCTGCTGTTGTGATGTATTTTCTGCTCACTGTTTCTGGACAGTTTCGGTAACTGTTTTGGGGTGCTTTTGTCTCGGTTTGGGGTACTATTTCAGTGACTATTTTAGGTGAATGGAGGGCTGCTTCAAGGACTATTTTCTCGGTGGTTACAGTGCAGTTTCGGGGGCAATTTTTTGGGCAGGATTGGGCTGTTTTACGTGACAGTTTCGGGAGAGTTCTGGTGAAGGACAATGGGCTGGTTCACGGCTTATTGAGGGTTTCACGGTGCATGGGGTTTGAGGTTTTGTTGCCGATATGGGAGCTCGGTTGAAGTGGCGAATGGCTGAAAGGCTATGTGGAGTCTTGGCTAATTTGTTAATTCGTTTTTGGTGGTGGGTTGCTAGTTTGCCGTGAGGCAGTGAGTGGTGTTGTGAAGGGCAGTCTTAGGCGTTGAAAGTTCAAGCGTTTGTTGCTCTTGTGGGAAGCTTATGTGTTTATGGGTGGCTGTGGCTGTTTACGTGAGGTGGGGGGCTTTCATTTGGTCAAGGGACGTGAGGGCCGTGTGTATTGGTTTTGTGTTAGTTATGGGAGATGTAGTGTTTAGGTTATAGGGGCTGCCGAGAGAGGATCATGGTGGTTGTGGCTGTTTGATTTGTGAGAGATAGGTTTCTTTGTTGCTTGTTTTTTCCGAGAGAGAACAATGCTTAGGGTTTTATATTTTTTTTTGTTTGATGCCGTGAATGAGAGTGAGAATGAGGGGAGGTGTTTGCTTTTTTTTGTATTTGGTCGTGAGTGTCTTGTAGTTGGGAGAGGAGGTTGGCTTTTGTTTTGGGTTGTTTATATAGACAAGAGCTAGGGTTTATCATTGTCTCACAAGGAAGGGATTTTGGCATTAAAGAGAGGATTTGATTTGGTTTCAAGTAAGGTAAATACAAGATTGAGGGGGGAAAATTTAGGCTTGATTAGGAAGTTTGTATATTTAGTTTGTGTTGATTAGGCATACAATATTTTTAATTGGTTATGATTGATTTTAATTAGGCATAATATCTCTTTAATTTAGTATATGATATTTTGGATTAGGAAGTTACAATTTTTAATTGGTATAATTATATTTTATGTCTTATTTAATTTGGTATGATTTTATTTCATGTTTTATTTAATTTGGTAAATAGCTTAATTAATTATTTTATTTAATTGGTATATTATTTAATTAATATTTTATTTAATTTGGTAAATGGCTTAATTAATTATTTTATTTAATTTGGTATATTATTTAATTAATATTTTATTTAATTGGGTTGGTTGTATTTTGAGGGCCTTGGGCGTGTGGGCCAAGTGTGGTGGGCTAGGTGTTGTGTTGGTTTGGTGAGTGGAATAAAGCTCGGAGGAATAAAGCCTCATCTCAACAGTTCGGGAATAAAGCTCGGGAGGAATAAAGCCTCATCTCAATACAGTTCAGGAAGGAACAGGCCGAAAATGGCGCTCTAAAAATAGAGCACGGTTCGGGAATGAACCAGGGGTCGCAGCACCTCACCACCAAATCAACTCAACTCAACACATGGTAAGTCAAGTGGCAGCTGGCGAGCCAGGTAAGTAGAAATGCATTGCATAACTTTGATAGAATTGTCAATGTTGCACATTACACAAGTCCCATCAAAGTGGGGGCGACTGTAGGCACTGCATTTTTACACATAAATCCCTATGATGAGTCTCATTTTGGAGACACTACCTTTTAAGTCACGGAGGTCACGGGAAACGGACATCGGAAGGGGAAATTCAGAATAAACAAGGTTCACTGTTTTCGTTAGTGCTGCGTTCGTGTTTACGTTCGAACGTCAAACGGATTGCGGGCGTTCATGCCGCGTTCGAGGAAGCATTCGAACGGTGTCGGTAATTCTGGTTTTGCTGCTAGCCTCACATCCAGCCCAATTAACCCCCCAAAGCCCATAAAACACATCCCAATTTAAATAAATAAATATTAATTAAAACATTAACTAATTAGTGGATAATTAAATTAATTAAATAATTAAATAAAACATATACCAACATAAAATAAACAATTACCAACTTAAACTAAAATCATGCCTAAATTAAACAAATCACATACTAAATCAAAATATAATCATGCCTAATTAAAATCAATCAACCAATTATATTCCGAATCTAATAAGATTATTCCCAAACTTAAAATATTGTATTCTTAATCCAAGCCAATCAAATATTCAACCTTCCCTATCTAGCCAAGATTTGTCCCCCCTCAATCTTTGACTTCCCTTAACCAAACCAAATCAAATCCCTCTTCAATTAGCCAAATCTCTTTCCTTGTCAAGCCCAACCCTATGCCTATAAAAAGAACCTTTCACCAACCTTCTCAACCCTAGTCTCTAGTCCCTAGTCCCTAGCTCATACACAACACACAAGAAAATTACAGGAATAAGACACCCAAAAAACAGTAAGCAAAAGATAAAGAGGAAACGGCAGCGAAACCACAAGGAAACAATAGCAAAAGACGGAGAACGACGACTCAAAACAGTAAGACAATGAACGAGAACAGTGAACCAGTGAACCGGGAGAGTTGCGGAGCATCCACCCTTCCGACGATCGTGTACCGTACATCCGAGAGGTGATTTAAAAGGTTAGACCTGAGGGTACCTTTTCATTAGTTTACATTCGTTTTTTTATTATTATTGAATTCTATTTGCATGAGAGTCGTTTATGGATGCATGTTGTGGCTTGAATGAAATGGAAGAGTGTTGTCTCTTGTGGTATATAGGATGGAAACCCAGACGTAAATTCCGTAGCCGAATCCGAATGGACGGTAGTGCGGTCTGTACTTGGGATACAACTCCACGTACCACTTGAGTAAACGGCACCTTCTCTTGTGTTGTGTTGTTTTGGTTTATTTATTTCTTGTCATTTAAATTCTGTATGTTGCTTATTCCCGTATGATATGATCGAGTGCATGGGCTTATTAAGTGCGATGAAAGGTTCCCTAATTGGAGGGGTTAAAATCCTTCACCACGACGCTTTGCCGCACCGATTGATGTGTGTTCGGTTGAATGCGAGATACGTTCAATCGAGCTTACCTAGTTTGATATAATTGTCTTTATTTTCGTATGCATGATTCAACCGAGCGCATGGGTTTAGTAAGTGCGATGTGAGATCCCATATGGGGAGGGGTTAAAGCCCTTTTACCACGATGCTTTGCCGCGCCGGTTGATGTGTGTTCGGTTGGATGCAAGATACGTTCAATCGGACATACTTAGAATAATATGATTGTCTTTATGTTTGTATGCATGATGTGATGTGACGCGCATGGGCTTAGTATGTTGGTCTAAAGGTCCTCTCTTTGAGAGATCAAGAGCCCCAAAAGGCCACCTTTACGGCAGTACTTCGCCGCGCCCCTTTATTTTATTGTTTATGTATTGCGTCCTATTTCATGCATCAGGTCTGTTCCCGTTCGAACGCGTTTACGAACGTAACTCGAACGCGCATACATTTTTGCCTTATCATGCATCAGGTCTCATTTCCGTTCGAATGCGTTTACGAACGCCATACGAACGTGAGCATTCTGTTTCATTTCCGTTCGAATGCATTATCAAAGGCCATACAAACGCGAGCATTCTGTTTCATTTCCGTTCGAACGCGTTTACGAACGCTACTCGAACGTGAGCATTCTGTTTCATTTTCGTTCGAACGCGTTTACGAACGCTACACGAACGCGCACCCACTGAACTGAGTCCTCTTCATTAGATTTCATGCATAGTTTTCCTAGTAGCTATCTCCACATGTATAAATACAAATATGTTAATGTATTACAATTCATATGCTTATGTCATGATAACATTTGAGTATTATTTCTTGCGGTATATCGGATGGAAACCCAGACGTAAATTCCGTAGCCGATTCTGAATGGACGGTAGTGCGGTCTGTACTTGGGATACAATTCCACGTACCGCTTGGAAAAGTGCCCATATGTGTGCTTGTATGGTTAATATGTATGCTTGTGTTTTCCTGAATGTAATATGCAAATGAAGCTGTATGTTCGTTGCTATTTTGATATATGTTAAGCATGTAATTTTAACGTGAGATATATGTGAAATCTGTACATAAGTTTTATTTTGCATATGAGAATTTAGAAGCATGATACCCTTGGAAATAAGTGTTACTTAAGCTTGATTAAATTATTACATAAATCCTTTCATTACAAGTGACATAAGTAAGGGACCATTCCGAACCCAACGGTTTGAGGTCTTCCCTTGCGAGGGGTGAGTGCGGCCTTAAATCTTTGTCCCGGTTCACACCGGGTGGTGACTCCATATTATTTAGTACTTCCCAACTAGGCCGCGAGCCTAGGAACGGCGTCGCCCAGGTCCTGTTGTCTACAGGTTCATTGGGATCAACCATCAAACCAAGTCTGATATACGACTTGTACTGGTCTCAGCGGATTTTACTTACCGACCCGTGTCAGTAAATCTTTACCAGGAACTTAATTTGATAATATATTTCTAGTAGTGATGCTTCCCAATGTCCATTACAAGCTACGTTGTAATTGCGCACTACATTATATATTATTGGGTCTATGTCTAATATATATATATATATATCACTAAACACGATTTAGTTTCGATCTAATGAATTAGATCGAACATATATAATAAAAGACAAGAGGTACTACCATAATTAAGTAATATTATGGAAAAAGGTATTGCTCGTATTCATGAATCAGACATAAATATGATTCGGATTGGCGCTCCGAGCACCAACCCTAACAACATATAAACTAATGAAGTGATTGTAGTGGACGGTCGGTAAATTCCTCGAGATTATGATATGAGATGATACGATGTTCTACTTCGAACAACCCATGGTCCTTGGATCATAACTTTCTCATATGAACTCTGATTTTTATGAATTTTATATCATCAAAAATCTAAGATCGAGATCTATAATTAAATATTTTTCCATATTCAAACCAGAAATAGCCAAAAATGGAATTCAAAATTTCATATGAATAGTATTCGTGGACCCATATAGAGAAATCTCAAAGTTTCTCAATATTTCTAAACTCTTCTTCAACTTTACTAATTTCAATTAGCCCCTAGTATAAAACAAGGGTATTATTACACATTTCTCAAATTAGATAAGAGAAAGAAAAGAAAACGTGGAAGAGAAAGAATAATGAAGAAAGAAAGAGAAAGAAAAAGAAATAGAGAATAAGGAAGAATAAAGAAAGAATATGAGATAAATACCATTCCCCACAAGCTAAAAGGAAGATCGGTAATCATTGAAAGCTTGGAGAGTGAAGGAAATCAAATGAATTGAGATCATCGTAGGAACTGAAGTTTTCTTCAACATGTGACTAATTCCATCCAGATTCCAAATCTGTGAGTGGACACTCTTTCCCTAAGTTGATATTTTTACATTATATTATTTTACATATAGGATTTACTTTTCCGTATTTAGGGCGTTAGCCAAGTTTACTCTCAAGTTACTTTGATGAAGAATGCTTTGAGAAATGATTTTGAAAATAGATGATTTTGAAAGTATGATTTCAGTGGTTTCGGGGCATGGGGAAAAATCCACCTCAGTATGTAACTTGACTCAGATGTGGATTGATGAATTCAGATATCGTGTGCACACGCAGTTCAGAACTATGAACGATAAATGCCCCAAGATCCTAGATTCATAGTATGGAAGGTTTCATAGATTCGCACGCTCTAGATTGTGGCTTTAGAGACGGCGATACGTAACTCCCCAAGCCCACCAAATTTCAAGGACATGTACTGTCATGCTTTGGGGGAGGGCGATACGTAACGCCCCAATGTCATGGATTTATACTTCTGGCACAAGTTAGGCGGATGGGGGGATGGCGATACGTAACACCCCCATGCGTCAGGTTTTTCGGAGACAGATTTTAGTGACAGA
Source organism: Zanthoxylum bungeanum (assembly GCA_019454045.1). Classification (NCBI taxonomy): domain Eukaryota; kingdom Viridiplantae; phylum Streptophyta; class Magnoliopsida; order Sapindales; family Rutaceae; genus Zanthoxylum; species Zanthoxylum bungeanum. Next base: position 31,605 of record SKCR01007546.1, on the reverse strand, counting down.
TTTTCGGAGAAAAGATTTTCAGAGATGCAGTTTTCAGAAATGAAAGTCTTATTAAAGAGTTTTAGAGGAAATTTAGTACTTTCAAAAGGCTCAGAGTTTTACAGACAGAAAAATTTTTCCAGAAAAATTTTACAGAAAAGTGATGTATTCAGTAAAGAAAAGAGTTTTCAGAAAAAAAAATGGTTTTCTGATGATAGTTTTGGTTTTAGAACCAAGAGTTTTTATAAAAACACCTCAGTTTTTGTTTTAATTGTCCACTTAATTAGATCGTTCAAACGATCTAACCCTCCCCCCACTCCCAGTTTCTTTGTTTTGTAGGTTACCAGGAGGACGAGCTCGGGAGGATAGATATTGTGGCAGTCACTAGGGTGTTTGGTCCACCAGGTCAAGTCGAAGATTGAGTTCAGTCAAGTCAAGTAAAGTCCAGTTACAGAAATCGTATAATAAAGTTGCATTCATGTATAAAGTTAAGACTAATGATGTTGAGTATTCAATTTTATGTGACTGTTTATATTCTATGTCAGGATTATAGGCAATGGTCCCATATATGAGACTATATTTAAAAAGAGTATCAGTGTTATTTAGTTAGAAAGACAGATGCTCAATGGGATAATACGGTTTATTCCATGCCGGTAGCATCTCATATATTGGCGATGTTACAAAGATGGTATGAGAGCATGGTCTAGGGAGTTGGTGACTGCAGTAGGTAGAGTGTTGGGGTCTTGTATACATAGTATGTCTGGGATACTAGTATGCGGAGCACGACCTCTCCAGTATCGGATCCTCGAATACGTCCTAAAGCCCTATAGACAGGTTAGTAAGCTTTTCCAAACTATTCGAACAGTATTTCCTTATGAAAACATCTATACTCTAGATCCAAGTTGAGAATTCTCATATAGTTATCATGGCTTATCACCAGAAGTACAGACAATGCTATGAGACTATATAGTAAAGTTTTGAGAATATTCACCCAAAGGAGTGGGAAGATAAATCTATAAGAAAAGTATAAGAAAAAGGTACAAATGTTCTAAGTAATCATAGATAGTAAGGAGATAGAGGTACAGAATGAGATGATAAAGAAAACACTAGAACTTATAGTAGTAAAGAGCATATAGCAAGCCTGAACAAGAGTAAAATGATGAGTAAACCTGAGTAAGATTCCTTCCTTTCTGCTAAGATTCTTTTCCTCATCAGAAAACTCCTTCAGGTAGACCCAATAGCCATAATTATCTCTTATAGATAGCAAAGTTTCCCCTTGAATAGCGAAAATAGTCAGAAAAAGAAGAGAAGTAAAAGATCAGAATTAGTCAATGGAGTTTTCAGTAAACGCAAGCTATCAAAGGATTTAGAAGTTCTGGATACCCAAACCCAGATCTGTGAGCAAGAAAAATGAAAGACGTAAAGAGAAGTGATTAGTTACCTTAACCAAAGAAACTGATATAAGATAATATCTGACTTACCAAAATCCTCACCACCCAGTGATTCCAGTAAGAAAGTTTCATAACGGAGCATATCTCATACCTAAACTATATGAGTAATAGACTCTACCAGGACATAGGAAATCAGAATAGGGACAATGATATCCATCATGATGTAAGAGCTTATCACAACCCTTTTTTCTAGTATAGGTGAAGATAATCGTTCAAAAGCTCAGTATCTATAAAGCTATATCCTGAGACAGAGATAATGAACCTTGAGGGATAGATCACCCAGAAAATTGTCCGAGGAAAGCTTCTGAAGTTAGGAAGAAGAGAACCTCGTATAGTCCAAGAATCTAGGCAAATTAGTACGAGATTTGCAGTATTTATAAAAGTCTGCAGAATAGACCAAACATAGCAGTTCCTATAGATTAGACTATTGCCAGTAGGAATATGTGGAAGTATAAAAATGAATAGACCCGTGAGGTTGGAGATAACTAGGAATGACAAGAGTACCAGTATGAACAATAGAATAGAGTGCCATAGTTGTGGCTTGTGGCAAGAGCATAGAGTATAGATCTAGAAAGTAGTCAATAAAAATGAACCATCATTTACCTTGATAGCACGGCTTAGACCCAAAAGATAGGATTTGAAAATAATAAAGAAGGGTATGGAAAGAGATAAGAGAGATCGGTATGCTTAGTGGCATAGGTAGTATAGCTTGGAGACAGCAACATAAGTGGGAACTTCGTAAGAGTTAGTGAAAGTAGTGGAGCCCTAAGATTTGGGAGAGTCGATAAAAATTTCAACAGAATGGATGATAAATTTCCTTTCCAGTAGTTCGACTCTATGAAGTATATGGAGATCTTAGTTAAAAATGTGAGCATGTGTCTAACCCCCCAACTTAGAGCCCAGTAAGAAGTTGAACAAGTAAAGAAAAGCACCTGATAAGATGACAAATTTCAAGGCAGCAAGATAGCCGAGTCCAGCGGTTCAATGAAATCTATGCAAAAAATTAATAAGATAAAATAATCTAAGGTTAAGGTAAGTCTAGCCAACCTAGAGGGGATAACCTGCCCTATCATAGAATTAAGAACTTTCAGGGAAGAAGAGACTCAGAGGAGAAAGAAGTCAAGAGGAGAATTCTCTGGAATAAGATATACGACTTATAGGGACTCACATTATACTAGATTGAAGAAATAGTAAGAGAATAACATTTGAACCAAAAGATTTTAGAGATGCCCTATGCAATCCAAGTTGATGAAATTCCCGGGGAAGTAAAGACGTAATGACTCAAGGATGAATAACAAATGGAGTATAGCAGGACTCAGGAGAGAGAGAGTAACGACTTCAGAGGGTTAAACAACAGAGACTAAATAGGAAGAAGTACAGAGGCAACATGAGAAAGTTTTTAGAGAGCATGATGTTAGTGTTCCTAGAACATGCCATGATCATCTAAGAGTGATTCGTGTGTGAATTAATCAAAGGGAGTTGCTGAATACTCACATTGATCGGTTGAAGAGCATGATGTTATGGATGTTGAAGCTTCCAAGCCTTCTTTGAGTGTTTCCAACACTTGGGTGAGTTTCCATATCACCTTCATTCACTCATTTATGTGCTAGCAAGAACAAAAATAGAAAGAAAAAATTTCCCTCCAAGAGTAGCAAAGAATCGGCCAAGGAGAGGAGGAAGAGAGAAAAATGTGTTTGCTGTGAATAGTAACTCTATCTACTTCCAAAGTTGATAAAATTAATATATACTAAAGTTGAGTGTTGTAATTGGATTGAGTGTGCAAAAAGCAATCTAAGCTTTTCTCAACCAAATAACAACTCCCATCAATTGTGTAGACATTTGATGTAAGTTGGTGGGCCCTGATGAGCGGAAAATATATCAATATTTACCGCCCCTTTTACTTAATATTTTGTTTAGTTTCTCGGGTTTGATGAACGTTTTGATGTGTTTTAGTTTATTTTGCAGATAAAATAATATTGGGACACAATGAAATCATTTAGGACGAAATGTGGGTCAAATAAGGGCAAAAATTGGACTTGACATATTAATTTTGGAGATTGGAAACTTGAAAGGGCGTTTTAACGAAGTGCAGTTTTGGAAATTCCAGTTTTGCGCCTCTGTCGTATTTGGGGAATAACATTTTACTCTGAAATCGGATTGAGCTGATTCAAGTTCCAGATTAAAGAAGACTCAATGATCTACAACTTTGAAAGGCAAAATAATTTCGAATTCCGAAGATTGCATGCCCGAAATTGATGAACTATCCAGAAGTGTGTTGTGTGTAATTATTAAAGTCATTTTCAAAGTAAGAAAATAATTAATAAATAAATAATAAAAAATTTCAAATCACCACCAAACATGATAATCAATTAGTGGAGCAATTAATAATGCATTTGGTGGAGCAATTAGTGGAGCAATTAATAATGGATTTGGTGGATGATTTGATGGAGGCAAAATTTTGCCTATAAATACCATGTCATTTCATTTGTAAATTCATACTTTCTTCTAAGGAATTCCTTAAGAATACTAAGAAGATTGTATCTTGTTTGTTTATTTACAGCTTTCAGTAATTAATTTCCGCTTTCGCACTTTCTTTCTTTACTTTTCAGTTTTTACTTTCCGCAATTTACTTTTACGCACAGTACTTTTCTTTCTTTATTTTCAGTTTTTACTTTTCAGTAATGAGGAGGTAACTCCCCTTTGCTGGGTAAAAAGGTAAAACTTTTATTACTAATATTTAGATTAATCTCCCTTAATTATAATATATAAACTAGATAAAACCTGACTTAACGAGGATACCGCCATATTGGTCGGTGGTGGTTAATTATTAAATTGGTTTTAACCTGACTAAACTGGATACCGTCTGATTGGTCGGTGGTAATTAATTATTAATTTGACTTAATCTGGATACTGCCTATATGGCTGGTTGGTTATTATCATGCAAAGTTAATATATTATATTAAAGGAGATATCTAAAATAGAAGTAATAAAAGTGGATCCTTTTACCTCAGCATTTTCTTTTATTGTACTTTTATTTTATTTACTTTTCAGCATTTACTTTTCAGCAATTTACTTTCAGCAATTTACTTTTCAGTAATTTACTTTTCAGCATTTACTTTTCAGTATTTAATTTTCAGTATTTAATTTTCAGTATTTACTTTCCGTCATTTACTTTTCAGCAATTTGCTTTTCAGCATTTACTTTATGTCTTTTATTTTATTTAAGTTTTTACTACCCGTAAATATGTCGTAACTAAGCCAGTTATCTGGGGTTGTGATGAAATCCAATATCACCGGTTTATAAGGGGCTATTTTATAGTTTGGGTAATTTAAAGGTTTACTTATTAAGTCTTAAGCATAATGCGTCTTGTTAATTGGCCATTAATAAGATTGATCTGGTAAATCTAAAATAAACTTGACAAAGGAATTTTAGGTTTCAGTCTTAAACTTAATAGCTCACGATCTTCCTTGAGGATAAATAACCCTTTAATAGATTTCCTTACAGGATAGACGTATACCTATCGGGCGGGGGTAGCCATAATTGGAACTTAAACTTAATGAATCCAGGTAATTTGGTTGACATAGACATATGGTTCAATTGGGTTATACTGGGTATTTGCATCTGACCATCGACAGAGACTTTCGCATAATTTAGTGTTCCAGGTTAGTAAACCGATTTATTACACAATCATTAAATAACCGCTTCATCTTTAAAAAGATATTAGAAAGATTCACAACCCTGTATAGTTTTATAAATTTGAATTTTCTTCAATCTACTTTCAAGCAATTTTATTTACTGGTTTTAATTTAAAAGTCACCACCCAATCAAACAATCAATCCATTAGATACTTGTAAACATTTAACTTCATAAATTGATAACCAAAAGGTTTTAAGTCCTCGTGGGATCGATACTTTTTATACTACTTGAACGATACGTGCGCTTGCGTTATACACGTGTGATTACCCACTGGTCAAGTTTTTTGCGCCGTTGCAGGGGACTTATTTATCTTTCATTATTAATTTTGAGGTTAGATACCTTTACTTGTATCTAATTTCTTTTTACTTATTGTTTTTGTTTTCTTGTGTTTCAGGTTCTCAAATACTACATAAGATGAACCAGAAGCTTTGAACTTCGACCCCTTGACCCAGAAATTGAAAAAACCATCAGACAGTTGATAAGGGAAATGCGAGAAGGCTAAGAAGCAATCATTAACATGGAACCAGAACCTTTGAAAGTTACACCACCAATTCCCATTCGAGACAGAACAATTCCGGTGGTTGACGGAATCATTTCTTGTATTGTACTTCCTCACTTACCAACAAATACGTGTGATATCAAAACATGCATCCAGATGATTCAGCAGTCAGTACAGTTTGGGGGAAATGCAACTGAAGATCCTAATGCCCACATCAGCAACTTCCTGGAAGTTTGCGGTACTTTCAATTACAACCGAGCAGCTGAAGAAGCAATGAGACTGTAGGTTTTTCCATACTCCTTGAACGACAGAGCTAAAGCTTGGCTACATTCACTACCAGCAGGTTCCATCACAACTAGGAACACTCAAGCCACCAAATTCCTTGCAAAGTACTTTCCACCAGCCAGAACTGTAAATTTGAGAAATGACATCACATCTTTCATGCAATGAGATTCAAAATCCCTTTGCGAAGCTTGGGAAAGATTCAAAGATTTACTCCAGAAATGTCCTCATCATGAGATCGCAAAGTGGCTACAAGTCCAAACCTTCTACAATGGACTTTCTGGAATAATGAGAACCACAATTGATGCTGCTGCTATAGGAGCTTTGATGGCAAAAGGATAAGATCAGGCCTGGGACTAAATTGAAGAAATGGCCAACAACAATTCTTTATGGCCAACAGTAAGGAGCATGATCCAAAGAATTGCAGGACTTTATGAAGTTGAAGCCAACACAACGCTAAATTCTAAGCTGGATCAGATTTACAAAAATCTGGAAACTCTTAACATGAAGGTTAATGGTTGATCCACAAGTTCACCATTTGGAGGAGCACCTAAGTCAGAATCTTTCACCAACATAAAGAAATGGTGAATTATGTCAATAATTTCAACAAATAGGGGAATAATCCATATTCGAACACCTACAACCCAGAGTGGAGGAATCATCCCAATTTCACATGGAGCAACAATTCAGGGTAAATGAACAACCCACCATCTGGATTCCAACAACATAAAAAAGGCCACGAGCAAGCAAATGAATCAAGAATAACAGAAGTGTTGATCCACTTGAAAAAGATAGAAGCAAAACACGACTCTCAAGCAGCAAGATATGATGATATGTTTCAATCCCAAGCAGCATTAATTCAAAGTTAATCAGCTTATATTAAAGCACTGGAGAATCAAATTGGACAACTGGCCAATGCTCAGAGTTACAGACCACCAGGTAACCTTCCTAGCAACACTGAATCAAATCCGTGGAACATAGGGAATGAGCAGTGTCATGCCATCATGTTAAAAAGCAGTACTGAAATCAACAAAGATGTTGGAGCCAAAACAACTGCTGAGGAAGTTTCAAAAGAAACAAAGCAACAGATGGAGGAAAATGAAGCAAAGGAAAAAGAACAGATCACTCCACCTCCACCTTTTCCTCAGCGTCTTCAGAAGAATAACTGGACAAGCAGTTTGCTCGATTCTTTGAGGTGTTCAAAAAGATGCATATCAACATTCCATTTGCAGAAGCGTTGGAACAAATGCCCAGCTATGCCAAATTCATGAAAGATATTCTTTCACGAAAGTGGAGATTGGGAGATTATGAGACAGTAGCATTATCAGAAGAATGCAGCGCCATCATTTAGAGAAAACTTCCTCCAAAGTTGAAAGATCCTGGCAGTTTCACTATTCCTTGCACCAAAGGAGAACATGACTTCGGTAAGGCTCTGTGTGATCTAGGTGAGAGTGTTAACTTGATGCTTTTTTTTTTATTTTCAGGAAATTGCAGATTGGAGAAACAATGCCAACTTCAGTCTCTCTACAACTTGCTGATAGAACGCTCGTATTTCCAAGAGGCGTAGTTGAGGATGTGCTGGTCAAGGTTGAAAAATTCATTTTCCCAGCAGATTTTATTGTCCTTGATATGGAGGAAGACGAAGACGTGCCAATCATCCTCGGGAGACCATTCTTGGCTACAGGTCAAACCATTATTGATGTACAAAAAGTAGAATTAACCATGAGGGTACATGACCAAGTAGTAACATTTAATGTTTTCAAGGCCATGAATTTCCTAGATGATGAAAAGAATGAGGAATGTTTTAGACTTGATGTGTTACATAGTACCATTCAGAACTCTGATGAAAGGCAAAGTTCTACTTACAAACTTAAAGCATGTCAATTGCCTGTGGAGCCTGAAGATAAAGCGAATTGCGTACTGAAGAAGCCTATTCTTGCACTACAAGCAACAGAAGAGGAAAAGTTCCACCAGCTCAATGAATTGGAGGAATTTCACAAACAGCCTTTTGAGGATGCCAAATTTTACAATGAAAAGGCAAGGAAAAGACATGATGAGAAGTTAGTGCGCATACAACTGGAACCAGGGCAGAAGGTATTGTTAAACAAATCAATGGTGAAATTCTTCCCATGGAAGCCAAAATCACGGTGGTCAGGTCCATTTTTGATCACCAAGGTTTTACCAGACAGAGCCGTTGAGATACATGATCCTGACTCCAACAAAACTTTCAAGGTTAAAAACAAGCGTGTCAAGCATACTGGGGAGAATCATTTGAGCGACAAAAAGAAAGTGTCACACTTTCAGATCCAGCTTAACGTTCGAGAAGTCACGTCTAGCTGACGACTTTAAACTTAGCGCTCGCAGGGAGGCAACCCATGCAATTTGTGTATATATTGTGATTTGGTGTGTGATTTCATTTTGTGTGTTTAGTTTTTGCAGGTTAAGTCATTTCAGGATGGAAGAAGAATCTTCTCGCAAATCTTCACAAGCAATTCCTTCTCTCCCTCAAAAATCTCTGATGAAAGTTTACAAAGCTCGTTTGGAACGGATGAGACTACTGATGATCAAAGGTATTCCTACTGACATTCGTTGGATTATTGAAGCACGGGTTCGATTGGCAGGTGAGTCTTCTGACTCTTTTATTTGACATCTGTCTGGTTTTGGAAGGAGCACCTATGCTAAAAAGAGAAGAGCCAAAAAAATGTGTGTTTGTTATAAATGTGCTAGAATGTTTTGTGATACTCGTTGTCGTTCTTTAGGCATGGTGTCTGATAACCGCAAAGATAAGATTAATTTCATTAGGGATGGCTTGAGTAAGGAGTCTTTTGATGATATATCTAAAACTCTTGAGACGCATCCCAGTGGATATGTGTATCACGAAATTCGTGTGTTATATGCACAATTCCAAAAAGAAAGACAACAGTTAAGTCTCGGGAATCTGACTCAAAAAGACCCTGTTTGCCAATTTATAAGAAAATTGGATGGGAAGCTTGTCCCTGACGCATAGACGTCAATCAAGCCGCTACCATTATTGTAAATATTATATCTCTTTGTCTTTTCCTAATAATTGTGATTTGTTTTGTTGTTTTCTTTTATTTTCTCCGACAGGATCCAGACCTTTTTTACTATCACGATTTATTTTACTGTTTTAACTAATCGTCATTTGGAGTACTGTGCTATATTACTACCCTTTTCAGGTTTTATAAATTCAACTCATCATTGCACTTTTGAAGACATCCAGAGTAAAACATGGAAGCCACTTCAAGAAGACGAGTTGAAAACATCTGTGTGTTTGCGGTACTAGTGTTGGTGTTAAGCCACAATACGTAGAAGCAGCACAAGAATTGGGTCGAGTCTTAGCTGCAAGGAATATGCACTTAGTATATGGCGGTGGCAATTTTGGACTAATGGGGATTGTTTCAAAGGCCGTACAGGAAAGAAACAGTCACGCTTTGGGAATCATCCCAAAACCCTCGGTAGAGCCAAATCTTATTGAACCATCAAACGGAGAGGAACTAATTGTGCCAGGTATGTCTGAACGACTGGTAGAAATGATTAACCGCGCTGATGCTTTTATTGCTTTGCCAGGTGGCTTGGGTACATTGGAGGAAATTATTACAGTATTATCTTGGGCGAACCTGAACAAACACCAGAAACCGCTTGGACTGTACAACGTTGAAGGATTTTATTATTTTCTTTGTGTGTTTCTTGATGATGCTTGGAGAAATGGGTTCGTGTCAAAACCTTTAAAAGAACTCATCTTCACTGCCAGAACTGCTCCGGATCTAATTGACCAAATCTTAGCCTATGAACCACAAATTGACCCTATCCTTTCAAAGATAAATTGGTCCGAGGACGATCGTGGTAAGAGGCGTCGGATTAATCTGGATCTTAACCTTTAACTTTTCATGTAGAATTTCAGCTAACCAGGTACTATCTTCTAAACTCTTCTTCTACTGTTTAAGACATTGGGGACAATGTCTCATTTAGGTTTGGGGGAGGGAATTAGTTGATTAGTATCTTGTTTTTAGTGGTGTGTTGTTTTTATTTTTAGTCCAAAATTTTTCGAAAAAAAAATTGAAAAATTTTCAAAAATTACAAAAATATTTTGCGTTTTTGTGTTTTTATTTTGACTAAAAAGGTGAAATTGGTAAGAGATAGCTGAGTAAGGAGTTTCCACTCCTGAGACGTATCTCAAACCTAATTCGGAACAAGTTAATTTTTGTTTATTTCCTTTTGAATTATTTAATTTGTGAATTCTCCATAATACTGACTAAAATGGATCTTCATATGCTCAGTTAGCAGGTATTATCAATGCATAGTAACATACGGACATGAGCTATAATTGAAAAGTTTGTAATATTCAGTGCTCTAGTTTAATTGGAGGAAGCATCTAAAAAAGTGATGGAGTAAAAAAAAAACAAAAAAAAAAACGTCTGAGATCCGAGTTATTAAGTTTGTAAGGGTTTTTTAACACCTAGTGCCCTAAAGCCAACTGGTTTGGGAGTCACTGGCCCAAAGCTCGCTACATGGATCAAGGATGTTGCAAAAATATATATATCTGAAGTCTGAGTAATTAAGTCTGTAGGGGTGTCTTAACACCTGGTGCCCTAAAGCCAACTGGTTTGGGAGCCACCGACCCAACACTCGCTACATAGATGGAAGATATTGTATATAAAAAAAATAAAAAATAAATCGAAGAAAAAAATCAAAAAAATCAGAAAAATTATTCCATTTGCTGCAAAAAGATGTGAATTCTGATAAAACTTTAGGACAAAAATATTACTCTCTTATCAACTGCACTTGTGACTGTTGTGGGAAAAAATGAGTTGATTAATATTTTGTCGACTGTGTATATGGAGAATGGTAAAAATAATCGGAGAATTTACTTATTGGTAATTTAGAATGAAACAAAACAACTATTGACTTGGATTAGAAGTTTCACCTGTTTAGTCACTAACTTCTTTATTCTCTTTTCTCTTGTCTTTTTGCTTTTGTGTGCATTAGTTTTATTATCTTTTTACTTTTGTAAAACGTTTGTGGGTATCGTTGCTGTAAGCCCTCACGAGACTATAACTCGTCCACTAGGGACACCTATGGGTTTAAAGGCTTGTTGCATATGCTAAATGCAACCGTGATCCCTACGAAAGTGGCTTAGTTTAATTTTAATTGTTTCTTGTATTTTATTTTGTTGTTTTGCTCGAGGACTAGCAAAATGTTAGGTTTGGGGGTGTGATGAGCGGAAAATATATCAATATTTACCGCCCTTTTACTTAATATTTTGTTTAGTTTCTCGGGTTTGATGACGTTTTGATGTGTTTTAGTTTATTTTGCAGATAAAATAATATTGGGACACAATGAAATCATTTAGGACGAAATGTGGGTCAAATAAGGGCAAAAATTGGACTTGACATATTAATTTTGGAGATTGGAAACTTGAAAGGGCGTTTTAACGAAGTGCAGTTTTGGAAATTCCAGTTTTGCGCATCTGTCGTGTTTGGGCATAACATTTTACTCCAGTATCGGATTGAGCTGATTCAAGTTCCAGATTAAAGAAGACTCAAAGATCTACAACGTTGAAAGACAAAATAATTTCTAATTCTGAATATTTCATGCCCGAAATTGATGAACCATCCAGAAGTGTGTTGTGTGTAATTATTAAAGTCATTTTCAAAGTAAAAAAATTAATTAATAAATAAATAATAAAAATTATCAAATCACCACCAAACATGATAAGCAATTAGTGGAGCAATTAATAATGGATTTGGTGGAGCAATTAGTGGAGCAATTAATAATGGATTTGGTGGATGATTTGATGGAGGCAAAATTTGCCTATAAATACCAAGTCATTTCATTTGTAAATTCATACTTTCTTCTAAGGAATTCCTTAAGAATACTAAGAAGATTGTATCTTGTTTGTTTATTTACAGCTTTCAGTAATTAATTCCGCTTTCGCACTTTCTTTTCTTTACTTTTCAGTTTTTACTTTCCGCAATTTACTTTTACGCACAATACTTTTCTTTCTTTAATTTTCAGTTTTTACTTTTCAGTAATGAGGAGGTAACTCCCCTTTGCTGGGGTAAAAGATAAAACTTTTATTACTAATATTTAGATTAATCTCCCTTAATTATAATATATAAACTAGTTAAAACCTGACTTAACGAGGATACCGCCATATTGGTCGGTTGGTAATTATTTAAATTGGTTTTAACCTGACTAAACTGGATACCGCCTGATTGGTCGGTTGGTAATTAATTATTAATTTGACTTAATCTGGATACCGCCTATATGGCTGGTTGGTAATTATCATGCAAAGTTAATATATTATTAAGGGAGATATCTAAAATAGAAGTAATAAAAGTGGATCCTTTTACCTCAGCATTTTCTTTTATTGTACTTTTACTTTATTTACTTTTCAGCATTTACTTTTCAGCAATTACTTTCAGCAATTACTTTCAGCATTTACTTTTCAGTAATTTACTTTCAGCATTTACTTTTCAGCATTTAATTTTCAGTATTTAATTTCAGCATTTACTTTCCGTCATTTACTTTTCAGCAATTTACTTTTCAGCATTTTACTTTATGTCTTTTATTTTATTTAAGTTTTTACTACCCGTAAATATGTGTCGTAACTAAGTTAGTTATCTGGGGTTGTGATGAAATCCAATATCACCGGTTTATAAGGGTTATTTTATAGTTTGGGTAATTTAAAGGTTTACTTATTAAGTCTTAAGCTTAATGTGTCTTGTTAATTGGCCATTAATAAGATTGATCGGGTAAATCTAAAATAAACTTGACAAAGGAATTTTAGGTTTCAGCCTTAGACTTAATAGCTCACGATCTTCCTTGAGGATAGATAACCCTTTAATAGATTTCCTTACAGGATAGACATATACCTGTCGGGCGGGGGTAGCCATAATTGGAACTTAAACTTAATGAATTAATTAATTGGTTGACATAGACATATGGTTCAATTGGGTTATACTGGGTATTTGCATCTGACCATCGACAGAGGCTTTCGCATAATTTAGTGTTCCAGGTTAGTAAACCGATTTATTACACAAACATGAAATAACCACTTCATCTTTTAAAAGATATTAGAAGATTCACACCCTGGATAGTTTATAAATTTGAATTTTCTTCAACCTACTTTCAAGCAATTTTATTTACTTGTTTTAATTTTAAAGTCACACCCAATCAAACAATCAATCATTAGATACTTGTAAACATTTAACTTATAAATTGATAACAAAGGTTTTAAGTCCTCGTGGGATCGATACTTTTTATACTACTTGAACGATACGTGCGCTTGCGTTATACGTGTGTGATTACGCACCTCAGGCCCCACTTTTAAATCAAAATTTAAGTCGGGCAATTCCAACACGCAACTTCGCTTGGGCCGGGTTCGTTTAATTCCGAACTAAAGGAATTTACCGTTGCGACAAAATTAAATCTAATTAATTAAATAATTATGCCTCGCATAATTATTCAAAAGTCGCCTTATGAATTAATTTAAATTAATTCGTTCGCTTGAATTAAAATCCAATTTTAATTCCGCGTTGAAATCTAATTCAATTAATATATCTGAATATTCTTTTTAGCCCAAATAAATAAATTAAATAGAAAAATCCAATTTAACTATTAAATTTATTTACCGATTAATTCCAAATTAATCGCGTTCTCTCTTCTAGTCGAATAATCCCAGATTAATTCTTGACGTAATTAATCCCAGATTAATTATTCTCTGTAATTAATCCCAGATTAATTTTCTCTCTCATAATTAATATAGGATTAATTATGATCGAGTCAAATCTCAACGGTGAATCTTCGGGAGCAACCCAAGGGATCCCTGGATATGTTGGCAGGCAGTAAATACGGTCATCAAAAACTCCCGAACGCATGCGTACCCAGTACCACATACTTACCGATTTACAAGACATGATTGGCTTCTAGCAAAGCACCGTGCCTACCTAATTCTTCAGAAATATTCTTCTACGAAATACAAGATCTTTATCAGGCGTAGTATACGTAGTATTGCGTATAATGATCCAGTATAGATATCACATGCTAGGCCTAGGGCTGGAATTATGTCTACCCCGTACGAAGAATATATCGGATCTCTGGTAACTAGTCTATATAATCGGATAATCATGACCTAGTCATATTATCCCGATGACTGCAGTACTTAAGAGTACTAGTTCCGTATCCTACATGATCAACATCTCCATATGACTGAAGTGATACTTTCATCTTGACATCACACCCAATACACTACGATTCTTAGTATACCCAGAAGAGGCGTACACATAACCTGTTAAAGCCCCGGACGACCAAAACCAAAGTATACTGATTGTCGCAAGTATTAGCAATGCAAGTCTCAGGTTAAGACCAAATACACATACCCTGATTTGGATTCCCATAGACACATAGTCATACTACCAATGAGATTCTGAATGGTCTATCCAGTGCGAAGCTGTTTCCGTACCATCGGTAAACAAAACCTCCTATTACACTTGCATGAGTATCCAATACCCAAATATATGAGAACTATATTGTTACGCTTCCATAACACGCACTAGTGTAATACTAGCATATTCCGCATTATCGATGTTCAAGGTGATGGCTTTGACATTGCTCCTTCCCTCGTTTCTTGGATTTGGTTCTGTATTACTGGGAAGATTTCCTGGTGGTCTGTAACTCTGAGCATTGGCCAGTTGTCCAATTTGATTCTCCAGTGCTTTGATGGAAGCAGATTGGCTTTGAAACATAGCATCATATGCTGCTTGTTGCTTTTGAACATCTCTGCAATCCAATCTTTCATCTCTGGGTCTTTTTCAAACTCCTGGCTTTTGTTCTGTTGCTGGAATCCAGGTAGTGGATAGTTCTTTTGTCCTGAATTGTTGCTCAATGAGAAATTGGGATGATTCTTCCATCCTGGATTGTAGGTGTTGGAATATTGATTGTCCCTGTCTGTTGAAATTGTTGACATAATTCACCCGTTTCTTCTGGTTGATTTTGTTCAGGTGCTTCTCCATATGGTGAATTTTGGTTGCAATGTTTGCTTTGCATGCCGAGAGTTTCCATGAATTTGCATATCTGATCCCGTTTGGTACTGACTGCTGAATTGGCTCCAACTTCATAAATTCCAGCAATTCGTTGAATCATGCTCCTTTCTGTTGGCCACAAAGAATTGTTGTTGGCCATTTCTTCAATTAGGTCCCAAGCTTGATCTTCTCATTTTGCCATTAATGCTCCTCCAGAAGCAGCATCAATTGTGGGTTCTCATAATTCCAGAAAGTCCATTATAGAATGTTTGGACTTGAAGCCATTTTGGAATCTCATGGTGAGGACATTTCCGGAGCAAATCTTTGTACCTTCCCAAGCTTCGTAGAGTTTCTGATTCTTGTTGTACAAAGGATGTGATGTCATTCCTCAGTTTTCCAGTTCTGGCTGGTGGAAAGTACTTTGCAAGAAATTTGGTGGCTAAAGTGTTCCAAGTTCTGATAGAACCCGCTGGAAGTGAATGTAGCCAAGCTTAGCTCTGTCCTTCAAGGAGTGTGGAAAAAATACGCAGTCTCATTGCTTCTTCAGCATCTCGGTTGTAATTGAAAGTGCCGCAAACTTCCAGGAAGTTGCTGATGTGGGTATTATGATCTTCAGTTGCTTTTCCCCCAAATTGCACTGATTGCTGAATCATCTGAATGCAAGTTTTGATGTCACCTGCATTAGCTGGTAAAGGAGGAAGTACAATACATTGAAGTGAGGCCATCTACCACCGGAATTGTTCTGTCTCGAATAGGAATTGGTGGGTGCAACCGCAAAGGTTCAGGTTCCATGTTAATAATTGCTTCTTGGCCTTGTCGCCTTTCTCTTCTCAATTGTCTAATGGTTTTTTCAATTTCTGGGTCAAGCGGTTGTTGTAGTCAAAGCTTCGGTTCGTCTCATTAAGAATCTGATAACCTGAAAACACAATAAACGAAAACAAGAAGTAAAAAAAAAAAAAAAAAAAAAAAAAAAAAAAAAATTAGATACAAGTAATGTATCTAACCCCTAAACTAATAGTAAAAGATAAAGAAGTCCCGGCAACCGCGCCAAAAACTTGACCGGCGTAAACACACACGTATAACGCAAGCGCACGTATCGTTCAAGTAGTATAAAAAGTATCAATCCCACGAGGACTTAATATCTATTCTATTAATTTTATGAGGTCAAGTGATTACTAATATCTAACAAGTTGTTTGAAAAGATAATGATGATTCTAAATTTAAAACAAGTAAAAGAAATATGAGAGTAGATTAATGAGAATTAAGACTATCTAGGGTTGTGAATTCTCCAATACTTATTAAATGATGAAGTAGTTAAATCATAGTTGGGTAAAATATTGAGTTATTAATCTGGAATACTAAATTATGTAAAAGCCTCTTTCGAACGATCATTTACAAATACCTAGAATAATCAAATTGAACCATATGTCTATGTCAATTAAATTACCTAGATTCATTAAGATTGAATTCCTTATGATTACCCCCGCCCCAACAGGTATTTCCTATCCTGTAAGGAAATCTATTAAAGGTTATCTATCCTTAAAGAAGATCGTGGGTTGTTAAGTATAAGGTCTTTAAAACTTAAAATCTCTATGTCTAGTTCATTTTAAGTTTTATCTAGTCAATTTTATTAATGGCCAGTTAATAAAAAGCATTAAGATTATTTGACTCAACAAATAACTCTTTAATTACCCAAACTATAATCTAACCTTTTTTTAAAACAGTGATATTACTAGATTTTATCACAAACCCTAGATATTTAACTTTAGTTACAATAATACTTAGTGTAAAGCTGATAAAAATTAAAAGACATTATATACGAAAATGAAATTGTCTGAAAGTAATGTAGAATAAGTTAATTGCCAATAAAAAGAAATTGAAATGCTAAGATAAAGGGAAATAACTTATACTTTATACTATTTAGAGTATCTTTCCCATAAATAAATATTATATTTTTCTTGTGATATTTAAACCAACCGTGCGGAATGTAGGTATCCTCATTAAGTCAAATCTCATAACATACCAGCCCTAAGGCGGACTCGACAGAATAATTTAAATTAAACAACCGACCCGCCCTAGATTGGAGGTTCCTCACTTCCATCATTAGTCAGTGTCTTTAACCAGTTTAAATTGAATAACCAAATACGAACTATCAATTGCGGTATCTTTTTATTAATTCGGATTTTAAATAGTTTCTTATATTCTATATTTTTAAGGGAATTTAATTCTAAATAGCAAAAGTAAAAGAATTACCTCCTTTACCTCCAGCAGGAGACGACGTTACCCCCTCAGGGATGGATAGAATTACTATACAAAGCGTAAATAAAACTGAATAAAAGAAGAGAAAAATATGAAGAACTCTCAATTTATTTATAAGGATTTCAGAGGAAGAGGTACATTTGAAACTAAAAATTCGAAATCTATTTATAGGCACAAAAAATCTAATTTTTTTTTTATTATTTTTGATTTTTTTTTGATTTTTTTTTTTATTATTATTTTTCTGATTTTTTAATTTTTTATTATTATTTTTTTTTGGATCGCTGAATTTTCGACACGTGGCATGTTGTGCTAAAAATGACGGCTCGTTGAACTTTGAACATGTGGCATGGTTGGTGCAATTATACCAAAATACTCGCTGTCGGGACGCCCAAAATTACCAAAATACCCTTTCGTCAATTTCACAGTTTTGCTCCAAATCACCTCCAGAATGTCCTGAAACTTTATTTTGGTGTCGGGATGCCCAAAATTACCAAAATTTGTGTCGGGACCGTCCAAAATTACCAAAATACCCTTTTTGCCAAATTTCACCAAATTTCACAGTTTTGCTCCAAATCACCTCCAGAATATCCTGAAACTTTATTTATCTACAAAATAACACAAAATACATCAAAATATTCACAAAACTCAAGAAACTATACAAAATATTAAGTTAAATGAGTGGGAAATATTGATACATTTATCACTCATCACACCCCCCAAACCTAACATTTTGCTAGTCCTCGAGCAAATATAAAATAACATAATAAAATTTAACTAAGCCACTTTCGTAGGGTCACGATTGCATTTAGCATATGGAACAAGCCTTTAAACCCCTAGGTGTCCCTAGTGACGAGTTGTAGTCTCGTGAAGGTTTACATCAATGATACCCACAAACAATTTATAAAGTAAAAAGGTAGTGAAACTAATGCACACAAAAGCAAAAAGACAAGAGAAAATAGAATAAAGAAGTTAGTGGACTAATTAGGTGAAACTTCTACTCCAAGTTTATTAGTTGTTTTATTTCATTCTAAATTACTGAATAAGTAAATCTCCGATTATATTTACCATTCTTCATATACACAGCCAACATAATATTAAACAACTCATTTCGCCCATAACAGTCATAAGTGCACAGTTGATAAGAAAGTAATATTTTTGTCCTAAAGTTTTATCAGATTTCACACCTTTTGTAGTAATGGATATATAAATTTTTTGGATTTTTCTGATTTTTCTTTGATTTTTTTTTCTCTATTTTTTTATTTATATACAATATCTTCTATCTATGTAGCGAGCTTAGGTCGGTGACTCCCAAACCAGTTGGCTTTAGGGCATCAGGTGTTAAGACACCCTAAGGACTTAATTACTCAGACTTCAGATATATATATTTATTTTCTATCATCTTTTTGATCCTGTAGCGAGTGTTGGGCCAGTGACTCCCAAACCAGTTGGTTTTAGGGCACTAGGTATTAAATACCCTTACAGACTTAATAACTCGGATCTCATACATTTTTTTTTTTATTCCATCACTTTTTTTTAGATTGCTTCTCCAATTACCTATAGCACTGAATATTACAATCTTTTCAATTTTATCCTATGTCCGTATGTTACCATGTATGTTGATAATATCTGCCAAACTAAGTATATGAAGATCCATTTTAGTCAGTTTAATGGAGAATTTACAGATTAAATAATTCAAAAGTGAATAACAAAAATTAACTTGTTTTGAATTAAGTTTGAAATACGTCTCAGGAGTGGAAATTCCTTACACAACTATTTCTTACCAATTCATCTTTTTAGTCAACATAACAACCACATATTTCTACTAGTCATAAAACTATAATTTACATGTGTTTTTTTTTTTTTTTTCAAAGGCTCTCGCTGACGAAGGATTGTTCACAACTAGGACTCCCCACTCAAGGGTTCAAGCGACCAAGTGAACGCACCTTTTTTATACTTTATGGTACGTTGCCACGAATTTATGGTGTGTGACTAACTGTCGAATGGACTTCCCGTTGTAGATTCCCCAGAGGGAAGGGGGAGCGAGGCTCACTTAAATACCCAAGCCCCTTAGGCTCTTATCGCTTGTTGTCAGGGAATAAACAACGAGTCCTCCAAACTAGTATGTCACAACACGCTACAAGTGAATGATTATCTAGGTGCCTCCACAGCTTTTCCTTATAAAAAGGTAGTGAGTGAAGGAAGACACCAAACCATCACCTAGCTTTAAATATGCCATTTGTTTTTATAATTTTTAATTTTTTTGTATTTTTCGAAAAATTTTGGACTAAAAATAAAAACACAATACAAACAAGTATATATTAACTATTCCTCACCCCCAAACCTAAATGAGACATTATCCCCAATGTTTTAATAGTAGAAGAAGAGTTTAGAAGATAGTACCTGGGTGGCTGAATTACTACAAGCAAATTAAAGGTTAAGATCCAAATTACACGACGCCTCTTACCACGATCATCATCAGACCATTTTATCTTTGAAATGACAGGGTCAACTTGTGATTCATAGGCTATGAGTTGGTCAAGTAGATCTGGAGCAGAACTAGCAGTAAAAAGGAGTTCTTTCATAGGTTTTGGACACGAACCCATTTCTCCGAGCATCATCAAGAAACACACAAAGAAAATCATAAAATCCCAACGTTGAGCAGTCCAAGCGGTTTTCTGGTGTATGTTCAGGTTCGCCCAAGATAGAAACAATAAAAATTTCCTCTAATGTACCCAAGCCACCTGGCAAAGCAATAAAAGCATCAGAACGGTTAATCATTTCAACCAGTCGTTCAGACATACCTGGCACGATCAGTTCCTCTCCGTTTGATGATCCAATAAGATTAGCCTCTGCCAAGGGTTTTGGGATGATTCCCAAAACATGACTGCCTCCTTCTTGTACGGCCTTTGAAACGATCCCCATTAGTCCAAGATTGCCTCCGCCATATATTAATGCATATTCCTTGCAGCTAAGACTCGACCCAATTCTTGTGCAGCTTCTATGTATTTTGGTTTAGTACCAACACTACTACCACAAAACACACAGATGTTTTCAACTCGTCTTCTTGAAGTGGCTTCATTTTTTATGTATTTCTTTCTTAACTCTGGATGCCTCCAAATGTGCAATGACGGGCTGAATTTATAGTACCTGAAAAAGGGTGAGTAATAATAGCACTAGTATCTTCCAATGACGATTAGTCAAAAATAAAATAGATCGTGATAGTCAAAAAGGTCTGGATCCTGTCGGAGAAAATAAAAGAAAACAATAAAACAAATCTCAATTATTAGGAAAAGACAAAGAGATATAATATGTACAAGATTTTTTACAGCTTGATTAACGTCTATGCGTCATGGACAAGCTTCCCATCCAATTTTCTTATAAATTGGCAAACAGGGTCTTTTTTAGTCAGATTCCCAAGACTTAACGGTTGTTCTTTATTTTTGGAATTGTGTGTGTAATTTGTGAATGGCTATATGAACATATCCACTGGGATGCGTCTCAAGAGTTGAAGATATCTCATCTACAGACTCCTTACTCAAGCCATCCCTAATGAATTTAATTTTATCTTCACGATTATCAGACACCATTCCTAAAGAACGACAACGAGTATTGCAATTCCAGCGCGCACATTTGTAACAAAACACCATATTCTTAGCTCTACGTTTCTTTGCATAGGTGCTTTTCCAAAACCAGGTAATAAGAACTACAAGTCTCAGAAAACTCACCTGCTAGACGGATACGTGCTTCGATTACCCATTAAATATCAGTAGGAATACCTTTGATCATCAGTAGTCTCATTCGTTCCAAGCGAGCTTTGTAAACTTTCATCAGAGATTTTTGAGGGAGAGAGAAGGAAATTGCTTTGCTTGTGAAGACTTGCGAGAGCTTCTTCCATCTTGAAATGTCTTAATCTGTAAAAACTAAACACACAAAATTAAATCATACCAAATCACAATTTATACACAAATTGCATGGGTTGCCTCCCTGCGAACGCTAAGTTTTAAGTCATCAGCTAGACATGACTGCCTGAACTTTATGCCAGATCTGAAAGTGTGACACTTTCTTTTTGTCGCTCCAACGGTTCTCCCCATAGTGCTTGACACGCCTTGTTTTAACCTTGAAAGTTTTGTTGGAGTCATGATTATGTATCTCAACGGCTCTATCTGGTAAAACTTGGTGATCACAAATGGACCTGACCACCGTGATTTTGGCTTCCAAGGGAAGAATTCCCCTTGATTTTTTAACAGTACCTTTTGCCCTGGTTCCAGTTGTATGCGCACTAATTTCTCATCATGTCTTTTCTTTGCCTTTCTTTGTATAATTTGGCATCCTCAAAAGGCTGTTGTGAAATTCCTCCAATTGTTGAGCTTGGTGGATCTTTTTCTCTTCTGTTGCTTGTAGTGCATGAATGAATTGGCTCTTTCAGTACAAAAGAAGCTTTATCTTCAGGCTCCACAGGCAATTGACATGTTTTAAGTTTGTCAGTAGAACTTTGCATTGCTTTGGAGTTCTGAATGGTACTGTGTATCACTCAAGTCTGAACATTCCTCCCTCTTTTCATCATCTGGGAAATTCATGGCCTTGAAAACATTGAATGTTACTTCTTGGTCCTGTACCCTCATGGTTAATTCTCCTTTTGTACATCAATAATGGTTCGACCTGTAGCCAAGAATGGTCTCCCAGGATGATTGGCACGTCTGTCTTCCTCCATATCAAGGACAATGAAGTCTGCTGGGAAAATGAGTTTATCAACTTTGACCTAGCACATTCTTCAACAACTCCTCTTGGAAATGCAAGTGTTCGATCAGCAAGTTGCAAGTGAAACTGAGGTAGGCATTGCTTCTCCAATTTGCAGTTTTTGTAAATAGAAAAAGGCATTAAATTAACACTTGCACCTAAATCACATAAAGCCTTACCGAAGTTATGTTCTCCAATGATGCAAGGAATGGTGAAACTTCCAGGATCCTTCAACTTTGGGGGAAGTTTTCTCTGAATGATGGCGCTGCATTCTTCTGATAATGCTACTGTCTCATAATCTCCCAATCTCCGTTTTCGTGAAAGAATATCTTTCATGAATTTAGTATAGCTGGGCATTTGTTCCAAAGCTTCTGCAAAAGGGATGTTGATGTGCAGCTTTTTGAAAACCTCCAAGAATCGAGCAAAATGCTTGTCCAGTTTACTTTTCTGAAGGCGTTGAGGAAAAGGTGGAGGTGGAGTGATTTGTTCTTTTTCCTTTGCTTCTTTTCATCCATCTGTTTCTCTGTTTCTTTTGGAACATCTCAATGGTTGCCTTGATTCCAACATCTTTGTTGATTTCAGTACCACTTTTCAAGGTGATGGCTTGACATTGCTCCTTCCCTCGGTTTCCTTGGATTTGGTTCTGTATTGCGGGGGAAGATTTCCTGGTGGTCTGTAACTCTGAGCATTGGCCAGTTGTCCAATTTGATTCTCCAGTGCTTTGATGGAAGCAGATTGGCTTTGAAACATAGCATCATATGCTGCTTGTTGCTTTTTGAACATCTCTGCAATCCAATCTTTCATCTCTGGGTCTTTTTCAAACTTCTGGCTTTTGTTCTGTTGCTGGAATCCAGGTGGTGGATAGTTCTTTTGTCCTGAATTGTTGCTCCATGAGAAATTGGATGATTCCTCCACCCTGGATTGTAGGTGTTGGAATATGGATGTTCCCCTGTCTGTTGAAATTGTTGACATAATTCACCGTTTCTTCTGTTGATTTTGTTCTGGTGCTTCTCCATATGGTGAATTTGTGGTTCCAATGTTGCTTTGCATGCCGAGAGTTTCCATGAATTTGCATATCTGATCCAGTTTGGTACTGACTGCTGAATTGGCTCCAACTTCATAAATTCCAGCAATTCGTTGAATCATGCTCCTTTCTGTTGGCCACAAAGAATTGTTGTTGGCCATTTCTTCAATTAGGTCCCAAGCTTGATCTTCTCCTTTTGCCATTAATGCTCCTCCAGCAGCAGCATCAATTGTGGTTCTCATAATTCCAGAAAGTCCATTATAGAATGTTTGGACTTGAAGCCATTTTGGAATCTCATGGTGAGGACATTTCCGGAGCAAATCTTTGTACCTTTCCCAAGCTTCGTAGAGAGTTTTTGATTGTTGTACAAAGGATGTGATGTCATTCCTCAGTTTTCCAGTTCTGGCTGGTGGAAAGTACTTTGCAAGAAATTTGGTGGCTAAAGTGTTCCAAGTTCTGATAGAACCAGCTGGAAGTGAATGTAGCCAAGCTTTAGCTCTGTCCTTCAAGGAGTGTGGAAAAATACGCAGTCTCATTGCTTCTTCAGCATCTCGGTTGTAATTGAAAGTGCCGCAAACTTCCAGGAAGTTGCTGATGTGGGTATTAGGATCTTCAGTTGCTTTTCCCCCAAATTGCACTGATTGCTGAATCATCTGAATGCAAGTTTTGATGTCACCTGCATTAGCTGGTAAAGGAGGAAGTACAATACATGAAGTGAGGCCATCTACCACCGGAATTGTTCTGTCTCGAATAGGAATTGGTGGTGCAACCTGCAAAGGTTCAGGTTCCATGTTAATAATTGCTTCTTGGCCTTGTCGCCTTTCTCTTCTCAATTGTCTGATGGTTCTTTCAATTTCTGGGTCAAGCGGTTGTAGTTCAAAGCTTCTGGTTCGTCTCATTAAGATTCTGATAACCTGAAACACAATAAAACGAAACAAAAGTAAAAAAAAAAAAAAAAATTAGATACAAGTAACGTATCTAACCCCTAAACTAATAGTAAAAGATAAAGAAGTCCCCGGCAACGGCGCCAAAAACTTGACCGGCGTAAACACACACGTATAACGCAAGCGCACGTATCGTTCAAGTAGTATAAAAAGATATCGATCCCACGAGGACTTAATATCTATTCTATTAATTTTATGAGGTCAAGTGATTACTAATATCTAACAAGTTGTTTGAAAAGATAATGATGATTCTAAATTTAAAACAAGTAAAGAAATTGAGAGTAGATTAATGAGAATTAAGAACTATCTAGGGTTGTGAATTCTCCAATATTATTAAATGATGAAGTAGTTAAATCATAGTTGGGTAAAATATTGATTATTAATCTGGAATACTAAATTATGTAAAAGCCTCTTTCGAACGATCATTTACAAATACCTAGAATAATCAAATTGAACCATATGTCTATGTCAATTAAATTACCTAGATTCATTAAGATTGAATTCCAATTATGATTACCCCCGCCCAACAGGTATATTCCTATCCTGTAAGGAAATCTATTAAAGGTTTATCTATCCTTAAAGAAGATCGTGGGTTGTTGAGTATAAGGTCTTTAAACTTAAAATCCCTATGTCTAGTTCATTTTAAGTTTTTCTAGTCAATTTTATTAATGGCCAGTTAATAAAAAGCATTAAGATTATGACTCAACAAATAACTCTTAATTACCCAAACTATAATCTAACCCTTTTTTAAACCAGTGATATTAGATTTTATCACAACCCTAGATATTTAACTTAGTTACAATACATAGTTAAGCTGATAAAAACTTAAAAGACATAAATGAAATTGCTGAAAAGTAATTGTAGAATAATGAATTGCAATAAAAAGAAATGAAATGCTAAGATAAAAGGAATAACTTCTACTATATACTATTTAGATATCTCCCATAAAATAATAATATATATATACTTGTGATATTTTAAACCAACCGTCCGGAATGGCGGTATCCTGATTAAGTCAAATTCAAATATACCAGCCATAAGGCGGAACAGAAATATAATTTAAACCAACCGACCTAGAATGGCGGTATCCTCATTAAGTCAGGTTTAACCAGTTTAAATTGAATAACCAACCGACCTAGAATGGCGGTATCTTTTTATTAATTCAGATTTTAAATAGTTTATATATTATATTTTAAGGGAGATTAATCTAAATAGCAAAAGTAAAAGATTACCTTATTACCTCAGCATAGAGAAGTTACCCCCTCATGGATGGATAGAATTACTACTACAAAGCGTAAATAAAACTGAATAAAAGAAGAAAATATGAAGAACTCTCAATTTATTTATAAGGATTTCAGAGGAAGAGGTACATTTGAAACTAAAAATTCGAAATCTATTTATAGGCAAAAAAATCTAATTTTTTATTATTATTTTTTGATTTTTATTTTTTTATTATTTTCTGATTTTTATTTTTATTATTATTTTTTTTGGATCGCTGAATTTTCGACACGTGGCATGGTGTGCTAAAAAGACGGCTCGTTGAATCTTTGACATGTGGCATGGTGGTGCAATTACCAAAATACCTCGGTGTCGGGACGCCCAAAATTACCAAAATACCCTTTCGCCAAATTTCACAGTTTTGCTCCAAATCACCTCCAGAATGTCCTGAAACTTTATTTTGGTGTCGGGATGCCCAAAATTACCAAAATTTGTGTCGGGACGTCCAAAATTACCAAAATACCTTTTTGCCAAATTTCACCAAATTTCACAGTTTTGCTCCAAATCACCTCCAGAATGTCCTGAAACTTTATTTATCTACAAAATAACACAAAACACATCAAAATATTCACAAAACTCAAGAAACTATACAAAATATTAAGTTAAATGAGTGGGAAATAGTGATACATTTATCACTCATCAGTACTAATCATATGGACTGTTATCATTTATATATCCGGTTGGTAATCCAATACAAATGATTTAAAAGAGAAATTTCCTTTGTCACATAGTTAATTAATTTTTTGGAGTTGGAAACTTGAAAGGAGCGATTACCGAAGTGCAGTTTTGGAAATTCAGTTTTGCGCATTGTCGTGTTTTGGGCATAACGTTTTACTCCAGTATCGGATGAGCTGATTCAAGTTCCAGATTAAAGAAGACTCAAAGATCTACAACGTTGAAAGACAAAATAAGTTTCTAATTTGAGATTTCATGCCCGAAATTGATGAACCATCCAGAAGTGTGTTGTGTGTAATTATTAAAGTCATTTTCAAAGTAAAAAAATTAATTAATAAATAAATAATAAAAATTATCAATCACCACCAAACATGATAAGCAATTAGTGAGCAGCAATTAATAATGGATTTGGTGGAGCAATTAGTGGAGCAATTAATAATGGATTTGGTGGATGATTTGATGGAGGCAAAATTTTGCCTATAAATACCATGTCATTTCATTTGTAAATTCATACTTCTTCTAAGGAATTCCTTAAGAATACTAAGAAGATTGTATCTTGTTTGTTTATTTACAGCTTTCAGTAATTAATTTCCGCTTTCGCACTTTCTTTTCTTTACTTTTCAGTTTTACTTTCCGCAAATTTACTTTTACGCACAATACTTTTCTTTCTTTAATTTTCAGTTTTACTTTTCAGTAGTAATGAGGAGGTAACTCCCCTTTGCTGGGTAAAAGGTAAAATTTTTATTACTAATATTTAGATTAATCTCCCTTAATTATAATATTATAAATTAGTTAAAACCTGACTTAACGAGGATACCGCCATATGTTGGAGTTATAAATCAAGGTCCCAAGGATCACAATCATGCACAAAAACGCATATGAACACATCAAAGGAGGTGCGGAATAAACTCACATTGAATTTCGGTTTTGATGAATGAAGAACAAGGTGCGATTTTAAGCTCCCTCCAAGCTCGGCAATGGCCTTTCCTTGACAGTGGGCTGTGCGGTTTGGACTGGTTGGCTTCCTCCATTTCGGCCATTGAAGACCACCATTGAGCTCCAAGCTTCAAGCTTTCCAAGCTCAAGAGACACTTCCCTATCACTATGTATTACTCAAGGTGTGCTAGCACTTATCATCTTCCATTTTGCTTCTCAAAAATTCGGTGAACCAGAAAATTTGAAGAGAAATCGGCTTGAAGCCGTGAGATGAGAGGAGAGAAAAGAGAGGGAAGAGAGAAACCGTACCCTTGCATATTGGAGAAGAGAGTGATAACTTTATATATTTTAATTTTATTTTCAAAAAAAAAAAATAAATATATAAATCATTATCATATATTGTAAAAGTAAAAAGCAAAAGCTAATAATGCTTTTCTACTTTCACACACATCATTCTATTTACTTTTTAAGTCATATCACATCACTTTAATAAAGTGACATGTTGTCAAGTCACATCACTCAAAGTGACAATTGATTTGACAATTGATGCGACTAACGATTTGACGCTTGATGTGACTTGCGTGCCGCGCTCGAATTCGAAATGCGAATGCGCTCGCAATCACTCTCGGGCTCGGGTTCGCTAATTCCAAATTAACGAATTTTCCGTCGCGTCGTAATTAAGTGATTACGCCTAGCGAATTCACTATTCAGTCGCTAACGAATTAATTCTAAATTAATTCGTTCGCCCGAATTAAAACTAATTTTAATTCCGCGTCGAAATCCAATTTCGATTAATATATCGAATATATTATTTTTATCGATTAATCCAAATTAATCATTTCTCTCTTTAACGATATTTTATCCGAGATAAAATATCTCCGTAATTAATCCCAGATTAATTTTCTCTCTCATCGAATTAATCCCAGATTAATTCTATCTCTCTCTTCTAATTAATCCCAGATTAATCAAAGTGCGAGTAATACGTCATCGGTGAATCTTCAGGAAGCGACCCATGAGATCTCCGGATATGTTGGCAGTAGTAAATACGATCGTCGGACTATCCGAACACGTAAGTACCTCGTACTACGTTTATATCGATTTACAAGACAAGGTTGGCTTCTAGCAAAGCGCCATGCCTACCCAATTTCCAGAAAATTCTTACAGGAATATATAGATCTGTATCAAGCGTAGTATACCGTAGTATTGTGTATATCGGCCCAGATCGGATAATCACGTGCTAGGGCTGGGGGTGGAGAAGTGTCTCCCCCGTCCGAAGCACATATCGGATGTCTGGTAACATAGTCTCTATAATTGGATATACATGACCTGGTCACAATATCCGATTGGTTGCGCAACACTCAAGAGCACTAGTACCGTATCCTGCGTGACATCATCTCCATATGACTGAAGTGAACTTCCACTTGACATCACACCCCCCAATACTCTACGACTCTCTGATAAACCCAGAAATGGTGTACACAGAACCCGTTAAAGTCCCCTACCACCAAGACCAAAGTCTATCGATTATCGTAAGTATTAGCGATGTAAGTCTCAGGTTAAGACCATACACACCTACCTTGATTTCGGCCTCCCATAGACACATAGTCATAATACCAATGGGATTCCGAGGGGTCTATCCAGAGCGAAGAGTTGTTTCCCGTACCATCGGTGAAACACGACCTCCTATCGCACTTGCATAAGTATCCAATACTTAATATATGAGAACTATGTCTGCACGTTGTACAAACAAAACGCCCTCACAAACCGCAAGTGCAATACTAGCCTATTCCGCATTATCGATGTCCAGTCTCGAAATACTACGGCTAGGGATATTTAATGATTAATCCTTCGTGGACTGATATTGTCTCATATCATCTCAGTCCAGGTACTAATCATAGGGACCTCTCTTCATTTATATATCTATGGTGATCTAATCACAAATGATGAGAGTGCAATTTCCTTTCACATAGTTAATTTGCTACAACAACACAATGATCTTTGCAAATAGTGACGCTATGGGTCATAATGTCCAACAATCTCCCACTTGGCACGTAGCGAGTCACTCAAGTGTCCTACACCTGAACTATGTACGGTTCGCTCAAATTGCTGAGGAAAGGTTTTCGTCAGCGGATTTGTTTGTTTATCGTTTGACGCGATTTTTAACGATCATCACATCGCTACGATGTATGATCGAACGAATCAGATGATATAGAAGTATATATCTGGATCGTCGATGAGACCTTTAATTCTTTAGCCTGTGCTGACGCCTAGCTCAGCTGCTAACAGAACTATATCTAATCTAATTAGATTTATTATCGATCCAAATGGCTTCTATTGCTGCCTCAGCTGCAGCAATAATCCGTATTTATTGTTTATTCGGCAACAGTTATCTTGCTTGGAAGATTTCCAGCTCACTGTCCTGTTATTCAAACTTTATAGTACCGTGGTATTTACCGGTTTGGAAACTTGCAACAGTGATCCCAATCACTTCAAGTTCTCCATCTCCATAGTTTAAGACAACATCTTTAGTTCTCTCAGATACTAACAGATGTTCTTTAACTTCAATCCAGTGACTATCACTTGGATTGACCTGATCGTGACTCCATATGCTCGAAGCGTATGAGACACCAATACAAGTACATTTTAAATGTACAATTTCTCAGAGAGTGTTACCAACTCCAAATCTAGCCCAGTAGATCTTTATTCCTTGAATAAAGGTTGTTACTCCCCAGAATTCTACGGAGAATTTCTATTGAAAGAACATCCATGAAAGCCAAGCTTTCACCAATTGTTTTATGGGAATTTCATTGTCAGTGCCCTTCCCACTAACCTCCTTATATACACAAGAATTATTTCGTTTTGAGTTAAATCATAAACCATTATGATTATTTCAAAACGTCAGTTCCAAGAACCCTATGCTTGCTTCAATCCAAACATGGATTGAATAATCCGCAACCTTGTTTGTCGGTTATACAAAATCGTCAGATGTTATAAACATTCTCCAAAAGGTTTTCCTTTTCAGGAAAGCAATTTTGATTTGTAACTGACATATTTCATAAATGAAATATAACAGTTATCAACAAGCATCTTCAAAATGGATTTACCATGGCAACAGGTAAAAGGTTTAACCGTTATTAACACAATGTTGATAACGATACATTCCGTCAAAAGCCTAGCTTTGTACGTTGGTGGTGTTGCCATCCATGTATGTCTTCCTTGAAGACGTATAAAGTACCAATAGGCACAATGCTTTGTGGTACAACAACTAGTATCCATAATAGTCGTTATACATGGAATCCATTTCGGACTCATGGCACTTTGCCATAACAGGGAGTCGATACCTCGTATCACTTCCTCAAAAACGTAGTCGGTGGATATACCTTCATAAGATTGACATCTTAATGAGGTTAGATCAGAACCCATACCCTAGGTTGTTTTCTGACTCTATCCGATCTACCCGATTTCTTGTGTATTTGAAAATTAATGGTATAGATTCATCATAGATGAATTGTTTGTGTTCCATTAAGGACTTCGTGCTTTGAATAGTATTACTCCGATTTTCATCGAGTATCACTATCCTCCCACTGACCACTGCATATCGGTATTCCTCTCAGGAAAACCGCATGGTGAGCAACAATCACATTGTTCTCATGTGAGATTATAAGTACTATACTTATGGTTTCCTTTTCAGGATAACCTATATGGCACTTATCCAATTTGGGTTCTAGTTTGGTATCATCCAAACGTTATGCCTGCATACCCAAATTATCAGGAATGAGAAACCTCGTTTCTTTCCTGTTCATATCCTATATGATATCTGTCAAACAGATTTACATGGAACCTTATTCTAAATAAGTTTTGCACTGTTAATACATATCCTTTTGAAGGAAACAGTAGCTCAGAGCGACTCGCGAAAAACCTAATCATGTCCAACAAAACTTGGTTTTTAGTTCTGACACACCGTCAATTGACGTGTCTCGGGAGGAGTCCTCATATGAAAGAATACCGTACTCTTTCATGTACGTATGAAACTTACTGCTTAAGTATTTACCAATACAGTCTTACCGTAGCGGCATAATACTACAGCCGATCTGTTTGTATACTTCGTGTCGAAACTCAAAGTTTCGTATTCGTGTTCTTCAAAAGAAACACATAACCATAACGTGATGCCACATCCGTTAAGGTCACGAAATATTCATGTACACATCTAGCCAAGCTAGATATGGGCCCACTTACTTCACCATGAATAGGGTTTACAGATCGGTGGCCTTTACACTATTACCTAGTAAATATTATTTTAGGTACTTTACCTAGTAAACTAGATTCGTAGACCTTATTTGAATAGTCAAATCAGTCCTAGTACCCACTCTTCAAAAGTGTGGATATACGAGTCTTGTTAAATGTGTCCCAGACAACAATGCCACAAATAAGTCTCTATTGATCAAATCAATTTGAGCTATTTATTTGTCATTTTATATGCTTGATATTTTATTTATATTCAAAATATAAATTCTGTATTTACATCTAATGTATTTATCTCAGTATCATCTTTTATAATAAAACACTTTAGTGTTTTAGAATAAAAGGTTCACCCGCAGTGGGTTAAACACTGATAAAGAGATAATGTTCTAGTCAAACTAGTTACATTATAACAGTTCCTAATTTAAGTACACACCCAAAGGGTAGTTCCTAAACTTAGGTATCTACGGTCGAAACAGCGACTTTCGTCCAGTTTCCGATTTGCAGAGAAATCTCGGTTTAAAGTCAGTATCCAACTCATAGTGGATTCTGAACATCAATA